>CAUOFW020001070.1:425664-487928 GCA_963454935.2 Ilex paraguariensis | reverse complement strand
AAATAAGTGTATATATATGGTTAACTTAATAGCTTTAAAAATGAAAATCTACTTATAAATAAATTCTTCATTTAATTATTTAATGTATATCTAACTAGAAATTAAATGTATTTTTTTCATTATGTATATTTAATTATTAAATCTTCCATTACATATACAAAAACAAACTTAATAAGTTAAGTTCTAATTATATTATATGGTAAATACTAAAAATTATATAATTAAAAAAATTAGACCAAAACGGTTTGAATTGTGGGACTATTGAGAACCAAAAGAGAAAAGAAAAAAAAAGGGGGAGGCAACTATATTTTTGAGTCTCATTCCTTATAAGGCCAAATCCTCACATATTCTGCGCAACAACGAACCGAGAACATACGCGAGAGACAGACTTAGACTCATCGATAAACCAAGAACATACGAGAGAGAGGGAGACGATTGGGGTCTGGGAGTCGATGCTGATCGCTGAAGGCTTGCTGAAGGGATCTGAGTCTCTGACTCAGCTGCGATGCTAGGGATTTTGTGATGATGAAGAAGAAGAAAGAGGGGGCTTCTGCGATGATGCTATGGCTTTTTGTGTCTTCGATTTAACAGATATGTCTTGCAATTATTTCAATTTTTCTTCTATTTCTGAAGTTGCAAAAGGGGGTAAATTTGCTTGTGATTTTTTTTGACTTAGGGTTTGAAAAAAGCCCATTTGAGTCTCAGATCTTCTTCTTCATTTCCTTTTTCCTTTACCATTTTGACTTTGGAGATTTTGCTGAAGTTTCCTACCAATATCGGTCCGAGTCCGATGTAACTCGCCCGATTCAAACGATACGAGTCCGAGTCGAGCCGATACCATTGAGTTATAACCGATTCATTGCTGAGTCATGAATGACTCGTGATATTTATGTATCATGTATCGATATCGGATCGGTCATGGCCGAGACAGATACGACTCGGCCGAGTCGTATCGGTCTCGGCCGATACTTTAAACCCTGCATTGGGAGTTTGGCTTGCTTCGATTCTACAGCATATTGGGTGCCTAGAGCCATTGTACAATGCCCGGTAGGTTTCACTTGGCTTAAATCAGATTTATCACAGATTTTGGCAAAATTTGAGGCTCAACAATCTATTTTGGTAGTTGGCCACTGGTTTTGGCTATGAGCTCTCATGATTCCTCGTTTTTGGGCACGCTGATGGATTGTATGTACTGAGAAGCTTGATTTCATCTGCTTGAGGCAACTTTGGGTATATTTTTACTTCTAGACTGCTGTTCCCTTCGAGGATTTGCATCTTTTGCTCTATTCCAATTGTGAGAACGTCACTGGGTGGTTTGAATTCTTCAAATTTTGAGGAAGTGGGTAATGCCGTTTGAAGCCTCCAAGAAACAATCCATCTTTGAGAAAAATTGGATGGAAAAAATTGTTTGGCATAGTCAGGACTGACTTCTTAGAGAAAATAAGATTCGCATCGATTCAAAAGCAGCGGATATCTGAAAGTGCCCTCATTAGTTTTGGTTGCTTAATTCAATGCAAATCTACTATCAACTGCAACATCGACTCCATGAATGGACGTTGAATGGCATAGGAGCGAGGTTCAATCAAGATCGAGAAGACAAGCTTACCTCAATGGCAAAAAACTCACTCCCATGGGTGAGACTTCCTAAAATGCTGGATTCAGAAAGTTTCAGAATTCCTGATGCCAGACATGAAGCTAAGTGTCAAGGGGTAACTCTCATTTTTGCAACTTTTTCCCCGAAGGAATGAGACTACCCGTGAAGGCGTTGTCCCAGCAACCAGCCACTCAAACTTGTAAAAGGGGCACACACAAAGGCAACACACAAAATACTAGGAAAACAATCCCCAACATTATATTATTGCTCACACAATACAAGGAATTTAGAAATTCAGTCAAGGACCCTCTCCCTACAAATTGCCCGGACATCCCGTATTTATACAAGGAGTATTGCAATTGACACCTCCAACTGACTAGGGTGTACTGGCCCACTAACCAATTAGTTGTATGGGCATGACAATTTCCAGTAACAACTTTCATGTCAGGCTGTATCTCTACTTGATAAGTGACTGGCAGTTCCTCTAATTCATCACCTGACTTGGTAACCACCCTCAACTGCTCACCCCTGAGGTCATGCTTGGTAACCTTCCTCAACTACCTCCCATGATTAGGTCATGTTTGGTAACCACTCTCAACCGCCTACTTTCATGCATTGAGCAGACTTGTCCCACCAAATCAGCAGCCAAGTCTCGCCCACGAACCAATCAAGCATGTTGGATCAAGCCCAAACTATGCCTTTCAAATTCATGCATCAACATTGCCTTAATCGAGCCCACTACATGCTACAATCCTTAGACATGTGGTCTTTTGTAGCTATGGGTCCCCACATATTTTCTGGTCCTACAATTTATCTCGTTACTAAGGACCTTACTGCATACCTTACCTAACGATGCCAAAGCTTGGGGCACAAGGCTTATCGAGCCCTTGGTACCACTCAACAATCACCACCACCCTATATATGCTCTTAGAAGTAGCGTAATCAAAACTGGACCGAACTGGTCGGTCAGACCGGTTTAACCGTGAACCAGAGCATAGACTAGTCCAATTTATTAATTGAACCGGTGATAAACCACTAAACTAGCCAGTTTTGAATAAAACTAGTGAACCAAACAAAACGGTATAAACCAGCGGTTCGACTTTCAATTGGAAAAAAAAATTTAAAATTCATTTTTTGGACAATTTTGTCCTAACCCAATCGTCTTCTCCACTATGCATAGCTTCGCCAAGTCTTCTCCCCTCTCTCTCTCCACTGTGCACCTTCACTGTCTCAAAAAATCCAAGTCTTCTCCACTGCGGCCTAATCTCCTCCGACTCTGGTGTGGTAAGTTTTCTTCTCCCTTTTGCCATCTCTCTCTCTCTCTCACACACACACAAATTAAGGAGGCTTGAAGGATTGGTTTTGTGTGATTGACGGTTACCCACTGTTGTCTTATGTCTCGGTCACTATAGGTTGGCTTTGACGGTGTGGTGAGTGTTGGGTAAAAAGACCAATTGCAAGGACTATCAAATTAATTACAATCTGAGCATTTTAATTTTATTGTAAACTTAATCAATTTCTTTTCTCGACTTAATTTTATGTATGATAGATTGTATGTATTGTGAACATATTTTATATTTTTTTAACAAAATTATTATGTTTTATAATTTATTCTATTTTTTATTATATGACAAGTCCAACCAATTGACCTAGTGGTTGAACTAGTGAACCATTGACCCGATCTCTCTACCGATTTAACGTCCAGTTCAATTTTGATAACTATGCTTAGAAGATTTTCCAAAGCAACATGAGAAGACATCTTATAAACCGAGTAAACATAATGACGAGAGTCTAGGGCATAGTGCTTGAAACTTTTGTCGAACACCTTAGCTATATCACCCTACTTCAAAGTCAGGGAGTGCCTTGGTGCAAGGTACCACCAAGACACATCCATTTCCGCCTAAGTTGATTCGGGTCTGGCACCAATGTTTATGACCATTGGAAAAAAGTTTATGTAACAAACCAAAAGGATAAGACTCTTGTTATCTATCATGCAAAGTTGATCACTTTGTAGCAAGAACTTGACTAATCTTAGAGTTTTCATGTAGATTGTACTAGTGATGAAGCTGATGCTAGAAAGGAACAAGTTCATAACTTCCTTGCTTATCGCAATGTGGAGAATGATCAGATTTAGGCTTAGATTTTTATTAACTACCCATTTTCCAATTTGTAAGAGACTTCAGCATGAGGAGAGCAAGAGAAATTCTATGGTTTTATGTCCTCCTACAAGAGCAATTTGCTTCATCTACTATTCCTCAACATGGTAAACAAATAGCCTTTAAAGTATTTTGGACTACTACGGGGGGGTTGGGGGGTGTTTAACCTTCTTTCTTTAAACTCCATCGCAAAAAGATTTTCCTATCTAGGGCTTGGAGGCTTACCCTTGTGCAATTGGTTTTGGCAAGTATTTCAACTTATTTGTTTGTGTCTATTTAGATTCTAAGTAGGGTAGCTAAAATGATCAAGAAGATAATGAGGGATTTCTTGTGAAAAATAAGTGACTACGAAGGGCAATTATTTAATTAGTTGGGATGTAGTATCGATTTAATCAATGGGGGGCTCATTGAAGGGAACTTAGCTGAGAGAAACAATGCGTTTGTTGGTGAAACATGTATGGAGTTTCCAAAGGAGCAGAATTGTTTGTAGTACAGTCCAATGCATGGAGCTCTAATGTCATGGATTGGAGCTCTTTTTGATATCCTTGGAAATTTTTCTTCCGGATTAAGCTATTTAAATCAATGTTACTTGGATTATGGGTCGATTTGGTACATGATATAGATACAAGACAACGTACACAACATGATACTTTTTTTGATATGCAATGCGATCATGATATACTTGGTTGGTAAGCTATTTTGGGTCATGGTTAATTTTGTAACTGGATAATCATAATATACTTAGTAGGTAAGCTATTTTGGGTCATGGTTAGTATTGTAATTCTTATCGAGATTGCTTCCATTATTATATGAAATTCGATATAATCATACATGAATTTATAAATAGTTAACTATTATTATATATTCTTTATAAAAGTTTCAAAGCAAATCATAATCCAAGACGACATATGGACTAAGAGTTATAAATTATAAAAGCTAGCTGTTCAATATTGTGTTAATCGGAAAAAAAAAAATTAATTCAAAATATAATTTTAAGATCATCAAAATAAATTAATAACTAGATAGGACTACGATATGGGGCTAGGGTTATAATTCAAGATTACTTGAATTGTGTCTTGACTGGGTTTGAGTCACAATTTGGGGGGTCAAACCCACCCATTCGCATCGTACAACCCCGCTCTTAGGACGATTGTAGTATGTAGAATGTTAGGTTATTTTAATTAAGGTTATTATAGTAATTTAAACTCTCTTTTATGAGTTAATATAAATATGGGCGATGAGAATAGAGGCATGTTAACTCTAGTTCTCCTTAACCCTAGAATCTGATCTCTTGCTTCTCTCTTCCCCTCTCTTGCCTATTCTCCGCTCTAAACCGTAAATCTAAGATCTTGAGATTTCAACTTGGTATTAGAGTGATCAACAATTTGAAATAGCTAGAACATTCAGGAAAGCCTTAGAAGTGTTTTGTGGTCGCTAACCATGGTTCAAAGTCGAGGTATCGGTCATCGACTCGGAGGGCACTAAGACACATCGGTCGCGGTGTCACAGCGTCGTATCGGCCGATACGCTCAAAACGCTACATAGAAGACCCAAAAAAATATAAAAAAATCATGAAAAATTTTAAAAATATGTAAATATCATCATTCATGCATTATATCCCAAAAATACATTATTTAACATATTAAACATAATAAAAACGAATTATAAGGACGCTACCGAAAATATTTGTCATCATTTAGGTTGAATGTTTTTATTTAAAAACACACTAAACTTTAAATATATGTTATTATAATTTTTTTAACTGACTAGTATCTAATTTTTTAAAAAATAAAAATAAAAATAAAAACAGCAAATATGTATCCATAAATTATAAATTTGACAAGTATGAGTAGATCTCAATATTTTACATGAATAATTTTGTGTTCAATTAATAAATTAATGAGTCATTGTTCTAATTTAATTTTATTTTTTCTCCTAATTATTTTTTTCAATAATTTACTAATTGAATTAGAGATTTTTGATATATAAGGGGTAAGGGTCAATAAAATATAAACACATGTCTAAGGACAAAAAGCAAATGAAGGGTGAGTGGCCCATAAAGTATAAACACTGTGTGTGGTCTGTGTTGTCTTCTCCTTGCCTCTCGATCACGAGAGAGAGAGAGAGAGAGAGACAGACAGAGAGCGCTAGCGACAAGCGAAGGAAAGTTTCTGCTATGGGTCTCCACCGAAAGAAGCGAACAGTAAGGAACGATTGAAGATTTTTTGATTTGTTAACTTAGGGTTCTGCTATGGGTCTCCCAGTGTTATTTAAGGCGTAAAGCGAACCGAAGCGACCAAGGCTCCTAACGCCTAGGCGAGAAGCAAGAAGCAAAGCGACACACTTTATCAAAACAAAGCGAACAGTTAAAAAAAATATATATTTTAGTTTAATTACTTCTAAACAATCTAAGTTCTAATTTTATATATACTAAATATTTAAATGCAAGTAAAACCATAAACATTTAAATTAAAAAAAATACTAATAATATCTCAAATCTTAATAACAGTCATAACTTAAACATTTAAATTCAAACAAATACTAACAATTGTATACATTTTCATATTGACAGGGTAGGACAACAAAAGAAGCAGAATCAGGACAGCAGCAGAATCAGCAACAACAAAAAAAGAAGCAGAATAAGGATAAAAAAAAACAGAAGCAGCACAGGACAACAAAACCGAAGCAGCAACAAAATCAATAAAAAAAAATAGAAGCAGAATGAGCTAAAAAAAAACAGAAGCACAATGATCATGACAGGAGCAGAATCAATTGTAAACAATTTCATATGTAATTATTTACTGAATAAAAAAAGCAGAACAGAGGCACATTTCACATGTACTAAAATAATTAAACATGGTATAAGTATAGACCACTTTTTGATATCATTTGTATATATATAAGAAAAGAAAAAAGTATAATCAAGACATATCAGAGACACTTCTTTGTAGAAGACTCTATTATTTACCCCCATTCCTGATACTCATGCTTCCTTTCTTTATCATAATTTTGTCATGCAGTCGCCTGACTCCCATATCCCACAAATATTCTAAATGAATTCAGCAACACAAGGAAAAAAAAAGGAATGTGTTTTGTTCGAAACATTGTTTATTAGAAAAAAAAAATAGATCAGAGAGAGTCTTAAAAAAAAGTCATTAGTGATTAAAAAATAAAAGAGACTACTAACCTGTAATCAGGAAAAAAAAAAAAAAAAAAAGGGGAAGCAGCATCGCCTCTTATAATAAAGCGTTCGCTTTTTCACTTTTTCACTTTTTTCGCTTGTTCGCTTTTTCGCTTTTTCGCTTTTCCTTGCTTTTTTTTCGCTTCGCCTAGGGTCCTCCAGGCGAGATAAGCTTGCCTCGCCTCGCTTCTCTCCTAGGCGAGCTTTTCAAAACACTGGAGTCTCCACCGAAAGAAGAAGAAAAAGAAGAAGAAGAGGCCTTCTGATCACGGTGATTCTTCGATTTTCTGGGTCTTTTTATACTTCATCTCTTCTTTTTTTTTTTTTTTTTGGAATTTCCTCAATATTTGTGATCTATTATATGCAAATCAGCCAAGTTGTGCTGAGTTGGAGTCGGCTCACTGTGAGTCTCACCCAATTTCTTCTTCCTTGCTTTGTTTTTTTTTTGGGGTTTTGCTACCCAGATTTTCCAAATGCACCATAGCAATCTGACTCGGTTCGACTCGACCAAGTCTAACCGATTTAGTTTCGAATTGGGCCAATACCACCGAGTTGTAACTGAGTCAGTATTGATTCAGTTGAATCTCGTTATATTAATGTACCGTGTATCGTTATCGGATCGGCAACTGCCGAGACGGATACGACTCGGCCGAGTTGACTCTGACTCGGACTCGGCCGATACTTTGAACCATGTCGCTAACATCATCATCAGAATGAAGACATCATCGCTAGAATTTATCGAACTCAACATGATCTGTCTCATTTTTTCCTCTCAAGTATTATGGTGATTTTTCTAGAATTTTCTGAAGCTATCTGGTATTTTTTTTTTTCTATTTTTGAATATTTTCGGAATTTAGGGATCAAATTTCGAGTTCTGCTGTTTGGCTGAGATTGCAGCCATTTGAATTGTTGTAGCACAGCCTAGGGGTTGCGTCTAGGCCTTAGGAGAAGTCTGGTGGAGTTCTGTAAAATACCCATCAGTTTTCTATGGATTTTGTGGGCTGGAGATGTTTCGGCTACAACTTTTCTGGTCCCAGGACGTGCAACATCCTCTATTTGCTGCAGCAGGTTCCTGTTTTTTATATACTAAAGGCTGTTAGATACTGCAGGGTGCTGTATTTAGGCTGAAGTTGTTCGGCAGTCTGGTTTTTTTGGCATTACAGGTCGCTTTTTTTTTTTTCTGGGCTGTGAAGGATCTGGGAAGCTGCAACAGTCTGGTTTTGGGCTCCTTTTGGGTTGGGTCAGTCCTAAAAGTGTTATTTGGTAGTTTTTGTGGGAAAAAAAGCTTTTTTTTTAATGAATAGATATGTCGGGAGTCACTATAGAATCTACCCATACTAAAAAAGGTGGGTTGAGTCGTGCAGGGATTCTTGGATGTAACCATTCTCTTTAGATTAGTCCGTTAAAATTGGATGGGAGCAATTATTTGGCCTCGGCATATTATCAGCGCTGACAAGTAGATTGAATGGATACTTGACATAAGCAAGTGAGAAACTCAAATCTAAACCTGATCTTAATCAGTAGACCTCTGAAAACTCGTCGATAATGACATGACTACTCAACCCAATGCAACCTCATATAAGTCATAGTTTTCTATTTCCTGAGATAGTCTATGAGATTTGGTCAATGGTAGCTTAAACATATTCATAAGTTGAGAATGATGCCCAGATTTATGTGTTCCAAAAGAAAATTCATGAAATCAAACTGAGGGATATAACTATTGTTGAGTATTATGCAGGATTGAGTAGTCTATAGCAGGAGCTGATTTATTACCTAGATTTTCAAGCAGATTATGTTGGAGATAGTGCTAAGTTTAAGAGGTTGATAGAAAAGGAACAAATATATGATTTCCTGCATGTCTCAATATAGAGTATGATCAAATCCGTATACAGGTCTTGGGTATAGATCATTTTCATTCCTTGAGGCAAGCATAAACTTATGTACAACAGGAGGAGAGTAGGAGGAATATCATGTTTTATAATCTTTCTCATGATCCTCATGATCGATCTACTCTAGCAATTGTTCTACAGAGAGAAAATGGATCATTTCAATCTCATGTTGGTGGTAAAAATTGGAGCACTGAAAAGGATTTGTTAAATGTGATTACTGTGGATAGACGAGGCACACTATGGATCATTGTTGGAAGCTAAATAGTCATCCTTCTAGGGGCCATGGTGGCAATAGGGCTGGTCATATGCCCATATGACTTAGATTGCTTATTCTACCTCCAGCAATCCATGTCCATCTACTGATACTAATAGTGCGAGTTTCACTACAGATGTGCAGGCTCTCAAGCGTCCGATGGCTAGACTTGATACTTCTTTTGCACTTGTTTCCACTTTTGCTATTTTCAACTTTGCTCACACATGTATACATGTCAATGCTTTTACTACATCTTTTTCTCCTTACAATTGGATTATCGATTCTAGAACCACTGACCTATAACAGATTCCTCAAGTCTTTTCTCCTCTTATTCCACATGTTGCAATAAAGTTAAAAGTAATAGATGGCTCATTGTCATTTGTATCTTGTAAAGGTTTCATCCATTTTTCTCCATTTATGTCTTTGTCTTCAGTTCTTCATGTTTCCAATTTTTCTACTAACTTACTCTGAATAAGTAGCATTACAAAGTCTCTAAATTACTCAATAACGTTCTTCCCTTGTAATTAATATCTTTTAGGAACGAGAAACGGAGACAACAATTGACAGTAATAGAGCTCATGGTGGTTTATATCTGTTAGAGGATCAACCTTCTCAGGCACTTTTGGCCTCTGGTTCTGTGACTCTCCAGCAGTTACATCAATTGCATTGAAGATTTGGTCATCTATCAATAGGAGTATAAAAACAATTTTTTCAATTTTGGTAAAACAATGTAATAAAGATAACTTTCTTTATGATGCTTGTGAATTTTCCAAAGCATACAAGAACTTCTTATCCTAGTAATAATAGAAGCCCTACTCCATTTATAATTGTTCATTTTGATGTGTGGAGACCATCTCATGTTGTTTCTCTTGCTGGACATCGATGGTTTATTACTTTCATAGACTATTACATTCAGGTTCCTTGAGTTTCTCTGATACATAGCAAGGATGAAGTGTTTACTTTTTTCAAGAATTTTCATAAACTGGTAAATAATTAATTTGATGTCAAAATTAAGATTCTTAAGACAAATAATGAGACAGAATACTTTAATGGAGACTACTGGACATATCTTATGGAACTTGGAATTCTTCACCAATCTAATTATATGGATACACATGAGCAAAATAGTGTAACAAAGAGGAAAAATCAACTTCTCCTTGAAGTGGCGTGTTTCTTGATGTTTACGATGGGTGTACCTCCGTCTTTTTGGGGAGATGCAATGCTTACCCTACATATCTCATCAATAGGATGTCTTTGAGAGTTCTCAACTTTACCACCCCTCAAGGATCAAATATCGTTTCGAAACAGTCAAAACATCCGAAACGTTTCCGATTCCAAATAAACTAAAACGAATCAGTGAGGAATCAAAATTCTAATACTTCGAGGAGTTTTNTTGCTTATTCTACCTCCAGCAATCCATGTCCATCTACTGATACTAATAGTGCGAGTTTCACTACAGATGTGCAGGCTCTCAAGCGTCCGATGGCTAGACTTGATACTTCTTTTGCACTTGTTTCCACTTTTGCTATTTTCAACTTTGCTCACACATGTATACATGTCAATGCTTTTACTACATCTTTTTCTCCTTACAATTGGATTATCGATTCTAGAACCACTGACCTATAACAGATTCCTCAAGTCTTTTCTCCTCTTATTCCACATGTTGCAATAAAGTTAAAAGTAATAGATGGCTCATTGTCATTTGTATCTTGTAAAGGTTTCATCCATTTTTCTCCATTTATGTCTTTGTCTTCAGTTCTTCATGTTTCCAATTTTTCTACTAACTTACTCTGAATAAGTAGCATTACAAAGTCTCTAAATTACTCAATAACGTTCTTCCCTTGTAATTAATATCTTTTAGGAACGAGAAACGGAGACAACAATTGACAGTAATAGAGCTCATGGTGGTTTATATCTGTTAGAGGATCAACCTTCTCAGGCACTTTTGGCCTCTGGTTCTGTGACTCTCCAGCAGTTACATCAATTGCATTGAAGATTTGGTCATCTATCAATAGGAGTATAAAAACAATTTTTTCAATTTTGGTAAAACAATGTAATAAAGATAACTTTCTTTATGATGCTTGTGAATTTTCCAAAGCATACAAGAACTTCTTATCCTAGTAATAATAGAAGCCCTACTCCATTTATAATTGTTCATTTTGATGTGTGGAGACCATCTCATGTTGTTTCTCTTGCTGGACATCGATGGTTTATTACTTTCATAGACTATTACATTCAGGTTCCTTGAGTTTCTCTGATACATAGCAAGGATGAAGTGTTTACTTTTTTCAAGAATTTTCATAACCTGGTAAATAATTAATTTGATGTCAAAATTAAGATTCTTAAGACAAATAATGAGACAGAATACTTTAATGGAGACTACTGGACATATCTTATGGAACTTGGAATTCTTCACCAATCTAATTATATGGATACACATGAGCAAAATAGTGTAACAAAGAGGAAAAATCAACTTCTCCTTGAAGTGGCGTGTTTCTTGATGTTTACGATGGGTGTACCTCCGTCTTTTTGGGGAGATGCAATGCTTACCCTACATATCTCATCAATAGGATGTCTTTGAGAGTTCTCAACTTTACCACCCCTCAAGGATCAAATATCGTTTCGAAACAGTCAAAACATCCGAAACGTTTCCGATTCCAAATAAACTAAAACGAATCAGTGAGGAATCAAAATTCTAATACTTCGAGGAGTTTTATAATGTTTCGAAATATTTTGTTATATTTCAATGCATTTGCACAATTATTTCAGAATATTTCAAGATATTTCAAGATTTTTTGATATATTTCGATCAATGTTTTAAAAAAATAATTCTTAAATTTTTATTAATTTTCATTCTTTTTTCGAAATAGGTCGAAACGTTTCCGAAACATGTCGAAACGTTTTCATTTTCTAGCTAACCGAAATAATGCACCGAAACGAAATTTTGATCCTTGCCACCCCTATAAGATTGCTTCAAGGGTCAATTTCTCTTTCCACCATTCCACCAAACGTGTTCGGTTGTGTGTTTTGTACATAATTATTAAAGGACCAAGGAAAAGTTAGATCCAAAGGCGTTGTGTTGTGTCCTTATTGGTAACTATGTTTCCCAGAAGGGCATAAGTGTTATCAACTTCAGTTGCAAAAGGTGTACGTCAGTATGGATGTCACATTTCATGAGACAAAGTCATATTTCTCCACTTCACCACCATCTCTTAAAGGAGAGCAGTGTTTTCACGAAGAAATGCTAGATGATGGATTTTTTCATTTACTTCTCAATTAGTGCTTGAGTCAGAGGGTGCATTAAAGAGAACACCTATTATGCGATAGCTGACTACTTGTGACAAATTAGATAGGGATAATTTGCAATGCTATACTTGACGACAAAACTAAGCAAATCACCACCCATGAGCCACCAAGTCAGTCATTTTCTTGTGACTCAGTGCCTAAGATCTCCTTCCCCTATATCAGGTAATGAGCTTTCTTGTAATAATCCTATTGACGATAGTTCTTTACCTATTGTCATTCAGAAAGGTTATCGAACTTGTACCCAACATCTTATTTCTAAATTTGTTTCTTATGACTCTCTGTTTTCCTCCTATCGTGTTTTTATTTCATTTTTTTCTTCTATATCCCTTCCTCAAAATTGGAATGAAGCCCTTGCTGAGCCCAAGTTCAAAGCAACCACGGTAGAGGAAATGAGAGTTCTGAGAAATAATAAAACCTAAGAGCTTATGCCTTTTCCAGCTGAAAAAAAATCAGTAGGTTGTAAGTGGGTGTTCACTGTCAAGCAAAATACAAATGGCACAGTGGATAAATACAAAGCAAGACTGGTAACTAAGGGGTTAACTCAGATATATAGCATTGACTATCAGGAGACATTTGCTCATGTGACAAAGATGAATTTCATTCGTGTCATCCTTTATTGTGTTGTCAATCTAGGATGAGACTTACAACAACTGGATGTAAAAAATGCATTCATGGGGACTTAGAGGAGAAAATGTACATGGATTTTCCTCCGAATTTTTCTTCTCCAGCTACAAAAGAGAAAGTATGCAAGGTAAAGAAATCTCTTTATGGACTAAAGCAATTTCCTAGAGCAATTTCCTAGAGCTTGATTTGACAAATTCCATAAGACAATGATTAAGTTTGAATACAAGCAGAGTCATGCAAATCACAAGATATTCGTTAAACAAGGGAGTGATAAGATCTCAATTCTTATATTATATGTTGATGATATAATACTCACATGTGATGATGTTGTAAAAGTGTCCAAACTGAAAATCCACCTTGCTAAAGAATTTGAGATCAAGGATTTGAGGAGTTTACGTTTTTTTTTTAGGGATTAAAAGGGGACCAGATCCAATAAAGGCAATTTAATCTCACAGTATATCCTCGACATGCTAGGGTGTAGACCTGTAGACTCACCTATTGAGACAAACCACAGACTAAGAAGTGATGAAAGGGATCAAGTTGATAAAGAAAGATATCAAAGACTTGTTGGGAGACTTATATACCTTTCTCACACTCACTCAAACATAACATGTGCACTGAGAGTTGTAAGTTGATTTATGCACGCTCCTCAAGTTCCTCATCAAGAGGCAGTTCATCGTATACCGATGTATCTCAAATCATCTTCAAGCAAAGAAGGATCGTTCTCAAGACACGTAGACTCAATTAATGATTGGAGATCAACTACAAGTTACTGTACTTTTGTGGGAGAAAATCTAGTTATTTGGCAGAACAAGAAACAAACAATGGTGGTTAGATCTAGTGCAAAGGCAAAATACAGGGCTATGGCTCATAGAATTAGTGAGCTTATGTGGTTGAAAACCTTGATGGAAGACTTGAGTGTCTGTAATGGTAAACCAATACGTCTGTATTGTGATAATAAGGTTGTCATAAATATTGCTCACAACCCAATTCAACATGACATAACAAAGCATATTAAGATTGACAGATACTTCATTAAAGAAAAGCTAAACGATGGGTCGATTTGTATGCCCATTGTTACGTCCAAAGAACAATTAGCAAATATGTTTACAAAAGGAATTAGGAGTAGAATTTTTCGTTCAAATATATGCAAGTTAGGTACGAAAGATACCAATCCTCCAACTTAAGGGGTAGAGTATAATGTTAGGTTATTTTAATTAAAGGTATCATTGTAATATGCAACTCTTTTTATGAATTAATATAAATATAGGTGATGAGAATAGAGGCATGTTAACTCTAATTCTCTTTAACCCTATTTTCTGATCTCTTCCTTCTCTCTTCCCCTCTCTTGCCTCTTCTACACTCTAAACTCTAGATCTAAGATCTTAAAATTTCAACCAAGTATATATACGATCATGGTATTGACGGTATAAATAACTATGTTAGGTTGGATGTTGAGAATTGGGAAAATATTCGCTTCGAAAAGGATATTAGCATAGGAGAGTCTTCTTTTTGCTTTTTTATTGCCTCGATTCTATCGCTTGTCTAGGGCTTATAAAGCATCTACAAATTAAAATGATAACATGCTTCGTTCTTCTCATCTTCATTTCTGAATAAATATAAAATGATAGGAAAATTATGGAACTCTTTCCTTTATTGTATGTCATTGATTTGTTTTGGCTAGATTCGACGGTGTCTAATAAAGGTGTTTGGGTTCTTGATTCTTCGAAAATATATTGTTGTAAATCATCATTCATACTTTGATAATCCACCTTCATCTGTTTCTGAATCTTATTTGATGATTTTAGAGGCTAAAGTATGAACCAATGTGCAAGTTTTTGCTTAAACTATAGCCCATGCGAGAATTAGAACTTGTGATTTCATCCCAAGAAGGAGGCCTAAAGCTTATCTTTCCCCATGGATGTGTGATGTATAGAAAGAACAACTCATCTTTTTCGTAAGTGTTATTGCATTATCATTATGGCATAAAATTTTTCTGAGGCAAGGAAGGATCGAGTAAATCCTTGAGATTGTATTTCTTTCTTGGTAAAGGATCATGGTAGCTTTGGGACGGATCAAAGTTCTTCCACTCTTTGGAATTGTGCAAGGATGGCTAATTTGTGAGTTTCTTCAATGAAGAGAAGGAGGAACCTGTGAAGACAAAGTTGAGCACAATGAATATTTATGGGATGGAGATTAGTTTTTGGATTCTCTGTGAGCACCAGTTCCTAAAGAATTTAGAAAATATCCGTGGTTAAAACGGGATCATGTTAGTGATTTGTTACTTCTATTGTAGCTTTTGTTTTTCCTTGTTTTAACTTTTTACTTGTATTCTTTTGTTCTTTTCCTTTTAGCAATAGAAGATTTTGTTTCTTATGAAACTATTTAGATTCAGCTACATGAATTCTAATATGCTATTGTCCTCTATAATGGGTCATATCTTCAATTAAAATACATGTGATCATAGTTTTTTGTGCTATCTCATTTAAAACCAAGCTTGGTCCCCCTCTACACCTCACATTACGATCAATAAAATAATAGGTCTTACATGAATATATCCAAACCATTTGCCTTCTTGAGATCAAAGGTTCAAGTGTCCCCTCCCCTTAAAAAAAATAAATAAATATCATCAAACAGTAATTTAACAATAGTCACTTTTAAACCCATATACCCAAGTTTTATTATCCACAGGATAATGTTCACAGACCCAAGACAGTAACCGCTCAGCCCACAAAAACCACCTTTTGTAGTTCCCAAACCTCCACTCAACCCCGGATTTTCCTTTGACAAATCCTAACCATAATAGCTAATATACCGTCCTAAATCCAAGTGGTGGTGCGTCACAAAGAATCCCAGTTGCTGCTACTTCCAAACTCTCTTAGTATATCAGATTTCCAACGTTTCAGTAATAACATGATTCAAGGCATTCACAATTCTAAGGTGCAAAAAGCAAGAAAAACTTACAAATGGGCAGTGATGATCCATATCCAATACACACATTCCACATGAACGACAATGATGGGTCCTGGGTGACTTTGGCTTTGAACAATAGTGACAGAAGTGATAGTTCTCAAGACCATCTTTTCCCACAGCCGGGTAGCTACCCCAAGGTATGCTAGGTGGAGAACCTGGACATCGAAATGCCGCAAGGCTAAACGTAGCGAGGGTACTTAGAGACAAAATAACCCCTATGATAGAGTGAAACATCCCACAGAAATAACTGATGGAAAAGAGTACAGGACAAGTTGCCCAGAAACCGCCACCTGAACAACCAGGAAAAAAATGAGTAGAGATATTGATTAGCATCGGGACATATCAAATGAAACAAAGTGCAAGAATAGAATAACAATCATAGTATTGCATAGCTTCTCTTAGAATTGATGATGTAAGTGACGCGAGATGTATGACAAATATTACTTAAAAAATGAATTTCACAGTAGAAGATAGTAGATAGACCATGGCTATTAGCAAAGTAAAGCATTTTTCCTAAATGACAACAAATATTATTCTTTAACTTCCCCTAAGATTTACAATCTACAGACCAACATACTTCTTTATTTAGATGAAAAGTCAAACACCGTCTAGTTGGGACACCATGATATTAGTTTGAAAAGTTTGTATTGTGAGGTTTGTAATTTTTTCAGGGAAAAGAAGAACTTCTACCGTATGAACTATAAAGTACGGATACTTCGTTAAGGTTGACGTATCCGTATTAGATATGATACTCGTCAGATACTTGAGGATACATATCGGATACATACCAAACGTATCCAATAATAAATAAAATTTATGGATACTTCACGAAACTTTTCTATATTGAGAAGTATTATAATTTTGAGTTTTAATCTTTACCCCTCCTTTCAATTTCACATACAATGCAATACATCAACAAAAATTTATATAACTTTGAAGACACATGGGTGTTTTTCAAGCATTATCCGTTATCACATGTCCAAAGAGTATAAATGAGTTAATTACATTGTAATCTTCGCAACAAATACTTCTAAGCAAGTCGTTATATAATAGTATAAATAAAAATCATTTTTTATGGACATATTTTAGTCGTATCCGTATCCTATTTATTGGGGTTTTGTCCGTATCCATATTTCCTATGAACTAAGTGCCATTAGCCCTAAAAAAAACAAGTTTCTTTTCCAAAATATGGTCAAAAGCTGCCTATGTATGAAATCAAATATGTTCAGCATGTCAAAGGCAAATCCAATAAACTTCTCAGAGTTTCAAGTCTCTCAACAAGGAAGTCTACTCACCATCAACCTTTCAGCATCAAACCCCTCTCTCTCTCTCTCTCTTGATCGACCTTATTCCTTCGATAGAATAAAAGCATTTCCTCCTTTCCCCCCCCCCTTTTTTTTTTGGGGGGGGGGGGGGGGGGGAAGGAAATTGTGACGCGACCATTCAACAAGTAACAAAGGGAGAATAATCTCTCATTTGGGAGACAATTTAGGAAACACACACACATATATATACTTTGGTCTATAACCATATACCCTGATTTTAAACTTGGTGCTTAATTACTCTTTGATACTTAAGTATAGTGGGGGCTTTTTTGGCTTTGTGGAATATATTTAGTTCAAACTAACATTTGAACTCACAACTGGTTAGGCACACGAAACAAAAATATGGCAATTCAAATATAAATGAATGTAGCTTAGATGTTATGCATGATCCAATAGATCGAAACTGAAATTCTGGAAGGGGAGACATTGACATGCACATGACCACAAAACCCCAAACCCCCCAACGCACTCCCCCGGGGCAGGCACAAGAAAAGCAAAAAAGAAGGCAGGATCAACAGAAGCACAATTTTACTGTCGATTTCCGAGGGAAATTTTTTCAACGGAGGAGAGAGAACAGGGAACTCTGCTGCTAAAGTGGTTGGCATGCAACAACTAAAAGGTATATTCAAAACTAAGAAAAAGTGGTGAAACGCAGGGGTGGGGTTGGACCTCAGTCAACAGCACAGCAGAATCATATGCCAGCTGTTAACTCTGTGCAAGCACTTTTTCCCAAAAAACTTATATCATGTGAGTAAAACAGACGAGGATCATATTTTGACAGGAATGCAAACATTTTTTCCATGTCCAATTAAGAGAGAGAGAGAGAGAGAGAGAGAGAGACTTTTTATATGAAGATCCTCGAAAGAATTTATAAGATTTTTCTTTTTCTTCTATCAATAAGAAATAAATCTTCACAAACTAACCCTTAAGTATTACCATCACATTTCCAATTCTAGTCTTTATCACCAATTACTCACCATTCTGACCAAATCTGACCAGTTAAGAAAGACAGATTCACTAAAACAGGAACATTGTACCAACACACTGACATGGCAAATTTTTAAAAGAAATATATATAAGCATTGCAGGCACATGGCAAAATGTGTGTCAGACACACAAATAACGATCTTATTAAAAATGACAACAAATCATTTGACCAAAAATCTATCAAAATTTTCAATTCTAATTGATAAATGAAAACTTTTATATTCCAATAATAAGGATGAGGCTAAATAGGCACATGTTTACTGCCAAATTTGAGTAATGATCTTTTTTCTCTAAAAAGTAGTGTAGTGATTTAAATTTTAAAACTTTGGTGTTTTATGACCACTACACTCCATTACTAGACCGCAAATGCCACATCCAAGGACCTTTTAGACGCATATCCTATATTATCCAACAACCATCACATATGTTAAAGAAGTTTTTTGTGATTTCTTAAATATTTCACTAGCAAAAAAATCCCCTGTTCTACGTTCTTTACAACTTCTTTTGTCAAAATGTTCATGTATTTTGTGATTCAACTTTGCCTCTTCGTGGAGGGATTACCCCAGTGCTATACTGATAGCCTAAAAACTACATATTTCATTTTTTTTTTAATGTCTACATATTTCATTGGTAACCCCCAAACTTTGAACAAATATTCAGACAAGTAAAAAGTTCACCAAACAGCCAAAACAGGGATGCAAATTACACATGGTTATCAAAATCTAGATCCAAATCATAGCATCCTACTATCCTATGTTTGGTGCAGGCAAATCGATGGTTCATAGAATTGTAATGGATTGAGAAATGGAACTTGTAGGTGTTAAAGTATTCTAGCGTATTAGTATTAGGAATAATTTAGTCATTTACTCTATTTTTTGTTGTCCTACTGTACTAGGGACTTTATTGTGTATTTTAGGTTAACGAAGGATTATACAAAACCACAAACAGCAAAAATATTTTCTCTTTTCTCTTCTTCTTCTTTCTTTGATTAATATTATCATCGTATTAGAGCATGTTACGACCCCTAAAACATGATCGGGCTCAACAAGAAAATTTCTAAAGGAAGACCGTGATGACATCATTTATCTGGAACAGCAGAGTTCACCACTGTGCTCAATTTTCTGTGGCTTCTCCATGGTAAGTTTGGTTTTCTATTTCGTGATCATCAGGTACGTCTTTCTATTTTTTGAAAGTTTTTGAAGAAATAATGTCAAAATTCTTCAATCCGGAAGTTTGAAGGATTTCTTTGAGTTTGAGGGTCGAGATCTTATCTAAAGGACTCGATTTGGATCTATTGTTGATCCTTTAGTCAATTTGAAGCTTGTATAGTGGATATGAGTTTGGGGCTGAGTAAGGGTTTGGCCTTTCCTGTTCCTGACTTCAGCAGACCCATGTGTTTCTATTCTTCTTATTTCGTCTCTGGCTTGCTGATTTGTATGCGTAGTTGCTGATTTCCCTTTTTGTAGGGGTGGTTTGCCTAGATTGACCCTGCTATTTGATCTAGGGTTTGAAGGTACCAGCTTATAGGTTGAAGGTCTGGTCTTCTTTGCTTGCTGACCTGCTACTCTGGGTTTGTTTTCTTGTGGGCTTGGCCTTCTTTGTGGAATTTGGCTTTGATTTTGTTTTCTTGTGATCTAATCATGGCAAGTGGAAGTTCTGAATCTCTTCAGGCTACCATTGTGAAATTGACTGGTGAACATTATACATACTAGGCTTATGTAATGAAAAATTTTCTGTTGCGCAAAGATATGTGGAGCTATATCAGTGGTGTTGTGACAGCTCCAAGTGTATAATTGTTGAGACTAATTATACTAATGTTTTACTTAAAATTCACATGAAAAAAGTAGAAGATCCACAAAGGTTTTACTAAAGAAGTTTGCCAACAGGCAGTAAATTATTATGCTCTCTACACCAATTATTAATTAATATGATGAATGAGCCAAAAAAATCATTTCAAGTGCCAAATATTAAATTTACTGATTTTGATGATTTTCTTATTTTCTATAATCATATCTACATATATATTGGCAAACCATGTATTCCCATATATAACATACAATTATTTGTAGTGTGTGATATCCATGTCTTTGTGCGTTTCAAGACTTGTGGACTTGAAGTGTCCATATCATGTTGCATCCCTAGCCCTTGTTCGTGAATGTGGTTCATATAGTTTAAATTTGGGAGGGAGGAGTCATAGCAATAAGTCCATAGTAACATTTACACAACTATGAGGGCAGCCTCGGTGCAACGGTAAGATTACTCCATTGTGACCTGGAGCCTGGAGGCCTTGGGTTCGAGTAGCAGAAACCACCTCTCTATGGATAAGGTTGTGTACATTTAACCCTTCCTAAACCCTACAATGGCAGGAAGCTCGTGCACCGGGTACACTTTTTAACTATTACACAACTATGCCCAATTACAAGTTGTCACAAGAGAAAATAAAATTTTATAACATGTAAATACAAAGGGACGTGGGATGAAAGGGTTACAAAGAGAGAGAGAGAGAGAGAATTTATAATAAAACAAACTCCAGTCCCATGACTTACATATGATGAAGAGCATAAACACAAGGATAAGGCAGATGAAGCACCGGTCTCTCAAACGTTTCAACCAAAAGTATTTGTTGTCATATTTGCATGCATTATGGTTAGATATAGCTCCACACCACCCACACTTGAAAATGGATGCATAAGGTGTAAGACGAATGCACAATCCACAACCCCAGCAAATTGTCTCATGAACCTCACTTACAGATGTCACATGGTGCTCCTCCTACAGATGCATCAATGTATAAGCAACCAATCAAAACCTCCTAAAAGTGGAAAAATAAAATAAAATGGAATGAAATTACATCTTTGCTTAAATGTGCCATGCATCCAAACATAACAATAAAGAATTTGGATCAAATGATAATTCATGGCGGTAAAATACCAACATAGCAAGCCAGCTAATAACACATCACCGCATTCAAGGCATACTAAATTAAACATATGAAACTCTCAGTAGAGAAGAAAATTACACTAGCACCTGAAACAACGGACCAAAAGTAAGAGTGCATTCACGGACCCCACCCAAAAAATCAATAACAGAACATCAACTTGTAGGAGAAAGTACATTTTACTTGCAAGTTGATTGGCATACAAGTTTCAACCTTTACATGCTATTGAAAATTTGAATCCTTTCTTCAGGCCATTTTATTACATTCTCTTTTAACTGATAACACTATACATTCTCAAGAATCTCCTTAGCATACTTCTTATTTTTATCATCAACATAGACCTTCATTAATGATATTAAAGCATTACGTGAGGGACTAGAAGTCTGCCAATAAAGAAAGGAAATAAAATCAAACAAAGGAGGATATGAAAAAGTTACATTTGAACAGATTTCCCATCCGCTCTAATTAAGAATAAAGTTGTTCCCACAAAGTGAAGAAATATCAAAGCCCAAAACATATTCTTTCCCACGGGCTTTTCTCCTCACACTTATCTTCAAAAATTCTTCGGCATTCTCTTCTATTACATGATTCTCCTTTTCTTTTAAGAAAAGAAGGCCAAATACCAGCACACAACCGCTCAAGGGGAGCAAATTATATAAACACCGCCTTTGACTATGGTTAGTAGTTAGCATAAAATTAAAGTCAAGTATCAAAATTTTGTTTTGGTCCATAGTTTCAATCAAAATTGAAAACTTATCCATTTTAGAAAATATTTCGGAAAAATTCCAGAAATGGGATGGAAACAAAAAAAAAATTTAAAAATTTATTTCTGAAACATTGATTGAAAGTCAAAATATACGAAACACTTCGAAACAAAGGAATTTTCCTATTCAATCAATTATTCATTTCGATTTTCATAGAAACGGAAACATCTAGGAGGTTTCACGCAATTCAAAAAAAATTTAATTCTTTGATTAAAGCAGATATTTTGCTCCCTTGTGTTAGAGCATCCAACCTAAAATCAAGTGGCTACGAGTGGAGAAACTAATCACTCATATAAATCAACTCTTAAGTGGTTCTAATCATTCGACATGGAATTTAAGCTCTCTTTACATAGACTCGCCAATAGGGCTAATAAACAAATAAACCAACATGCGTACAAAAAATTCAAAATGGGTAACAAACTTGGTCTATTGTCCAATTCTAATTTTATATTAGAATATACAACCCAAAACCAAAAGTGAGACACAAGCTCCCTGTTCCCAAAACACTTTTTCATGAAGATACCAATTTAAACAACTACAATTGCATCGCAAGATGATTGATATCTCCTGAATTTCTCACATTTCTTTCCTTCCAAAAACACCAAAATGAAAATGAGGCACAACCCTTTTACATGAGTGCTCTTTTATCATTATATTGGTTGCAATTCGTTAATTTTGTTCAACATTTGCTCTTGAATATATATTATATGTGGAGTGAAAATGCAAAGACGGACTCAAAGTCATGTCACTTTCAAAAATATTTTTTTACATTTAAGTTCTCATCTAAGAAGCATGAATACTTCCTTAAAGTCAATGTATCTATATCAGATACGATGCTCGTCGAATACTCAAAAATACGTGTTGAATACTGTATTGGATATGATACCCGTAGGATACTTTAGATGTAGGTAAGTATTTTAATTACCCATAATATCAATTTATTATAAATAAGAGAATATAGGGCAATATATCATACATGCATTATATTCCATGTACTACCTTATTTCTTGGATAATTATGAAGATATTTGTAAGTTAAGGTTCTACTCTACAACATCACTTGCTGCCACCATTTCTCTCTTAAAAGTTGTTGAAACTATCATAACAAATCAGATATGGTGTCTCGGAAAATTGCTAGGATAGTGGTGCATTTGTAAATTCTAGCATTTCCAAAGGAGGAAAAAGGTTTTCAAAAGAATAGGAAAGTAAGGTCAACAAACTTTTTCGATAAGGAACAATAATCTTATTAATAACTGGAAAAAAAAAACAGCACTACAAGAATCAATCAAAAGTGGACAAGTCGTCCAACCTAATGATTAGTCCAGTCTAATATAAAGTAAAAAACAAAAGGCTTGACAATTTAATCCATGTTATACTCCGCAGAATGCCGTTCAACTCATAAGGTAAACAAATGCAATGCATAAGCTAATGCTTTCCATACCCCACCCCCCCAAAAAAAAGAAAAAACAAATGGCCCCCACCCCGGCCATGGCTAGTTGGTTTGAGCATCAAACCCTGTAACCTGTGAGTGACCAGCACAACATGCCAATACTGTCTCAACTAGATATCCACCCTATATATTGTCAAATTAAAAATACAATGGATGGTTTTCAACAGGTGATTTGAGAAGTTATGGCAACCGTGGTTTGTCTGGGGAAAGGGAATAGCCAGTGGGGTCCAAAGGGTGTCGTAGAAACCTTGGTGCATTGGTGTGACTTTAATGTGGTGCAGTCCTTTTGGGAGAGATCAAAGCGTAATGATACAAGCAAGACTATGCAGGAGTGTATTGATTTTATTGATGAGATGCAGCTTATTGATCTTCTTATAGTGGTGAACCACCAACCATTTCTCAGTTCAATAGGTTTCTTAACTCACTAGTAGATAGGAGGGTTTTTGAATGTGTCGTGGGCACACTTGCCCTGCCTAAGGTTCAATCAATCTCTTGTGTTGCTTGATAGTGGACAGCTTTCCATCCTGCTTTACATAAGAAAATACTATGGCTTACCATTTACTTCAAAGATCTAAGATTAGGATTGTACATAAGAGTTTCTCGGTGGAAGGTAACATTAATTTAATAGACAATGATGTTTGCATTACCAAGAAGAGTAGGTATTTCAATATTTTTGTGTTTATAAGTTTCTATCTTTAAGTATCTCATACCATGTAATACAAAGTCTTACTTTTATATCTATTGGGTGAAAAAAATAGGAACTTATAGCTAAAGGGCCCATTCAAAACATTCTGTGATTTTGTCCATTTATACTGTTTTCTAAATATAACACATACCCGCCTAACATACTTAAACTTCAATATTGTTGTTTCCTTTAAGCTATTTTTTTACCTCTGATTTGATTTAGAAATCAAATACTTGAAAACAAGCATACAACAATCCCGCCCGTCCCCCTATTCCTATTATGTGGACCCCATAAAAGGCGCACTAACAATAGCATATTAACACAAACTTTTGAGTTACAGTAAAATTAGAAATGAGGAACAAACTTTTGGTTATCACTACTTTACTAATCCCAGAAAAACAAAAAATCAACAAAGTCTCAAACACTCGATCTTTTTTACGAATCCAAAATCCAAAAAAGGAAAAACACGAACATCAACTAAAAAAGATTTTCAACAATTTCATAATTAGCACACATGCTTACAAAGATTTACCATTCTTCCAGAGAGTTACTAGGGTTCTATAAGGGAACAGTAAACAAGAAATAAATTGTAAAATTCAGATTCAATTGAGAGAGAAAGGAGCGGAAGCGTAGAGGGAGGGGGAAAAGGTTACCTGAGATGCGGCATGGTGGGTGGCGGAGCGAATGGGGGTGGTGGAGTCTTCGAAATCCATGGTCGGCCAAGGAAGTGCCCACCCCTCTTTCCGATGACCTCTTCAATATCTCTGCCTCTGGAATGCCCAATCAACATCCCACTGTCGATAGATGAAATAATTCTTTTTTGTTTTGTTTGGGTCAACAGTAGATGAAATGTTTCAAGCTCACAATATTTGAACATTTTTTAAAAGTTATGGTTAATTGTATCAAAAGTCCTCAAAAAAAAGATTTGTCTTATTTTAATTTTTAATATTTCAATTGTATCATTTTTATCCTTGAAATATTAAATATATTTTTTATAGTCCCTCAAGTAGACAGTATTTAGNCAATATTTGAACATTTTTTAAAAGTTATGGTTAATTGTATCAAAAGTCCTCAAAAAATAGGATTTGTCTTATTTTAATTTTTAATATTTCAATTGTATCATTTTTATTCTTGAAATATTAAATATATTTTTTATAGTCCCTCAAGTTGACAGTATTTAAATTGTTAATAATTTTTTATCATATATTTATTACGTGATACTTTAATATGAACAAAAAAATAATTTGAATAACTCTTAATCAAAGTTTTATTCAAATTTTAGTTAAATAGTTATCTAAATTACACAGTTTTAACCATTAATTATCCAAATTTTGGTCGAAAGTTACATGTNTATATTTATTACGTGATACTTTAATATGAACAAAAAAATAATTTGAATAACTCTTAACTAAAGTTTTATTCAAATTTTAGTTAAGTAGTTATCTAAATTACATAGTTTTAACCATTAATTATCCAAATTTTGGTCGAAAGTTACATGTTTTTTGTCAAGAGTTACTCAAATTTTGTTTAAGAGTTATCAAATTTTATTTTTTTTCATATTTAGGTATTACGTGACAAGTTTATGATAAAAAATCGTTAGCAATTTGAACGTTGTCTACTTGAAAGACCATATATAAACATATTCAATANTGTTTTTTGTCAAGAGTTACTCAAATTTTGTTTAAGAGTTATCAAATTTTATTTTTTTTCATATTTAGGTATTACGTGACAAGTTTATGATAAAAAATCGTTACCAATTTGAACGTTGTCTACTTGAAAGACCATATATAAACATATTCAATATTTTAGGAATTAAAATAATGTAATTGAAACATTAAGAACTAAAATGAAACAAGATTCATACTTTAAGAACCTCTAGTGCAATTAATCCTTGAAGTTAAGCAATCTATAGGGACATCTAAGACGCTCAGTTAAAAAGCCTAACTTAAAATTTAAATTCAAATAAAAAGCGGATGAAAATAAGCTTAGCTACTTTAATGCAATTTATATTTTAAATGGAAATATTTTACATTCTTTTATGTATTTTGATGATGTACAAAAGTGAGTCTATGCAAAATTAATTAAGCATGAAGTAAAGAGGGTTCAACACAAGAAAACACAATAATTAGGTGGTTCGGTCTATGTGACCTATTCCACTAGGAATGGTGACAGTGGCCAGAGAATCTTATTAATTGAAAGGTATAGTGTGTTGAGTTGTGTGTGATGCACCTCATGTGTAGGGGAGACTAACAATTTATAGGTAAGCGGAGTTGATTTTGAGGACTCTAATTGAGGCATTATCCTCACAAGGGGCAAGGTGATGCCGTGAGTCTCACCTCATCCTTGTAACAAGCGACGTGATAGAGGGGTGATCCCTTCAAGCTCGCTCTACCTTGTAACAGCGAGATAATCTTGTGAGGTTGGCGATGTGTCCCTGATGACTATGTGCCCATGATTTATTCTCCTTGGAGGGAGACTCTCACGTGCATTGATGATGGACTAGGCCTCTTAGGAAAGTGGGCTTGGCCACATACCAATTATAACTGGATTTCTATTGTTCTGCTTCTATAATGTGGGTCTAGTCTGTATCTGTAATCTGGGTTTGGTCTGTATCTATAATCTGGACCTGGTTTGCATCTCTAATCTAGGCCTAGTCTGGGTCGGGGCCCGTCATTTGCCCCCATGCCCAGAGTCCAATGGAACTTGCAGGAGAGGGCATCAATAAAAATTAATGGCTTCCTTTTCAGCAAGCTGAGTATGGGTGAGAGAGGAGCAGAGGACGCATGAGGCGTCAAGGGGCGAGGGCGAACGGGCATGAGGGCGTTGGCTGGAGAGTGGCCGTTGGGTGCTCAATGTCTGGCTGATCATTGGCACTGTGGAGTATGAGAAAAACATTAAGAAGTGGCAAAACTTTGAATGACTATAACTTCGCTCTCGGCTGTCTGTTTGAAGCGAATTTTTTTTTTGAATTCGAGTATTTTTTTTCGAGATCTACCAGTGTCAAACAACCAAAGATGGTTTGAGCACCTAATTTCTCTAAAAAAATGCTTATTTTTCACTGAATTTGAACTTTAACTATAATTCAGTGAAAAAATAGAATTTTCATGTGTTATGTTTCATTCGTAGGAAAGGACAAGCTCATTATGAATAGATGAATTCTTTGTTACTAGGCCTTTATCGGTTCGTATCCCTAAGCAAGTTTGTTTTGCAATTCTAGGTCGGGCCTATCATTTGCCCCTCTATGCCCCGAGTCCAAGATTTGGGGAATAAGGCATTAGTAAAAGATCTCATGATGTTGACTTGGTTCCCTTTTAGTTGCCCTTTTAATAGCAATAATAGAGCTCTTTTAGCAACAATAGTCTTTTTAGTAGTAGAAGGACTCTTTTAGTAGCCATAACCCTTTTAGCAGTAAGAGGACTCTTTTAACAGTAATAGCTTTTTTAGTAGCAAGACTCTTTTAGCAACAGAGTTACTTTCCAGTAGAAACTCCTTAGCCCATCCTTTAAATAAGGGACCATAAACCAATCTTGAAGGCTAAAGAAAAACTTTTCGTACACCTAAGCCAAATGGAAAAAGGTGAGATGAGAAAGAGAGGCAAGGACCAAAAGGTGGACGCCGGGGAGCTAGTCAGCAATAGTGTGGGTGTCAGGCATCTAGTGGGCGCTAAAAGCAGTGAAACAGGTGAGGTGTAGGGTGCCAGGGGTGTGGGCAACAGTATATAAGGCGCCAAAGGCGTGGGCGACAATGTGCAAGGCCCTATGGGCAGCGAAGCAAGCGAGGCAAGCAAGGTAGGTGTGGGGGTGTAGACAGCAGGTGCCAGAGCGTTGGGCATAGTGTAGGGCACCATAGGCAGCGTTGTAGCAAATGCCTGGGCAGACAAGGCTGGTGCCAAGAACGCTGGTGTTATTGGCAGAGCAAAGAAGGCGAGTATCATGGTCACCAAAGGTAGGCACTTGGAAGGGGCAAGCTTCAGAGCAGGTACGGGTGCTTGGGCACAAGTGGTGCAGGTTCGGGTAGAGCTAGGTGCTAGGTGTAACAAGGGCGTGGATGATTCAGGCAGCCAGACGATGAAAGGTGATGACAATAGAACCAACTCTCCCCCCCCCACACAGGTATCGCAATAAAGTGACTGTTGATGACGATGGTTCTAAGGTGAGCTCCATTTTTACAACTATCAATAGAGATGTTGACATTGTTAGGATTGTCTCCACTTTTTATATTCCCCTTATTGAGTTGTGATGTCAATCCGAGATGGGCGAACTTGCTTCTGATGACTCCTCTGGGGATATTGCCATTTACAAAGAATGTTAAAGGCAAGTTTAAGATTTCCCATTCCTACACATATGTCGTGTTTTGGCACAGTTGTCTCTCCTGCCAGTGCGACTAGCTCCAAATGGTTGGAGGGTGTTATTGACATTCCTCTCCCTATGGCAACGGGGGCATGGCATAGGTGTTTCTCCCACTTGTGAAGAATTTTCTGCCGCCTATATGTTACAAGAGAACCCTGCTCTAAATTGAGGTTGGTACCATTTCTCCCCGAGGGCGGGAAAGTTGATTATCGAGTTACGCTCCAACTGTTATGGTTGGAAGACTTGATTTTTATTTCTAGGAAGGGAGTGGCCTACTGGGGAGGACCGCACTCTAATTTCAGTAAGATGGGATACACCTACGAGGATAGGAACAAACCCTCCTTGCCTTAACTTTATTTAGTTGATGTTTCCTTTGCGTTCTCACCATGCATTTAGCTCTTTTTCAGGTTTTCCAGAATTATCAACGGATCAAGAGAAAAAAATTCCAGGCATGAGGCCCTATCCCAGTAGGGATTATACAGTTCTTATGGCTAGATTGGATCAGGCTGGAGGTTTTCTCTCAAGAGGTTCTTCCACCCCATCTTCTTCTCTACAGGCTCACGACTCCTTTTCTAAAATGAGTAGCATGTTATTTTCATTGGTGAGTGCGGTGGTATTTTCAATTTCTAAAAAATACTTCTTTTATTCAGGCTCTACAGTAAATAAATCAAGGGTGGAGGCTTGCTACTCTACTAGGGCTACCCAAATGGCTCCTTCACCCAAGAGGGTAAGGTTCGATGATGCCCTCGCAGTCTCCCCGAAGGTGACTCCTCCACCTGTTGCAGTTATCCAAGTGTTTCAGTCGACTGCTCCGCCAGTTAGGGTGTCTCTAGAGATAGTAACTCCTCTTTTCGTGCAGACTGGAGCACCATCTACTTCTACGTCTAGTAGTGGTCCAGTGTCCATGTTTCAGGATGTGAATTCACTAAGAAGTGACTCTCAAAGTTCGTGTTATTCTTAGAGATTAGGGAAGTCAGCTATCAGGGTATAGAGGGCATTATTGATACCATGATAAAGGGTTTAGCTAAGGTAATCATTTAACCTTCTTTTTCTATGGACTTTTATTCTTTGTATCCTCTAATTGTGTTGAACGTTTTCCTCTTTTTGTATATTTGTAGGTAGCTACGGTCATTACGTGTCTTTTTGCAAGGGTTGGTCAACATGAGCAGACATGGATAACTCTAATGAAAGAGAGGCAAAAAACTACGGTTTATTAAGCGGTAGTTAAGGGAGACTCACGAGAGAGGTGCACCTTTTGAGGCTGAACTTTTGGTACCTCATGAGAGAACTGCTAAGCTGGAGGCTGAGATTGAGATTGTTTGCGTGAGAGCAGAGGCAGGGTTGCAGTCAACTCATGAGATGGCTGTCAAAGCTGAGGCAGAGTTGCAGGTAGCTCACGAGAGGACTACCACGGCAGAGGTAGAGCTTCAAGTTGTCCATGGGATGGCTATCAGAGCAGAGGCCGACTCTCAGGAGAAAGAGATGAGAAAGGAGGCTGTAGAGACGACTGTTCATGACTTGAAAAGATAGTTTAGCATATGCTTTCATTGATGGTTACAAGGAGTTCAGGGGAAAAACTTCAACTGTCTTTCCCGACATAGACTCTTTGGCATTTGTCACGTATGAGGAACTAGGTGTAAGTGGTACTAACAATGGAAAGGATTCCGATAAGAGCGCATTAGGCGGCAACAAGGAGGACGATGACAACAAGAATAACCAAAGTGTCAAGGATGCTTGATAGACTTTACCCTTTTGTTTTTTTTGCTCTGTTATGTTCTAAATTTTTTTATGAAACAAAAAGTAAGACATTTTTATGATGAATCCTCAAAGCTTTATTTGATAAGTGCTTGTAATAAACATCGATGAGTAGGTGGTCTTTGAAAAGTACAAAATGGCTAATCAAAATAAGAAATAAAATTGCACTATTGGTAGTATTTTTTCAGGCGTTTAGCATTNAATTTAGGAATTAAAATAATGTAATTGAAACATTAAGAACTAAAATGAAACAAGATTCATACTTTAAGAACCTCTAGTGCAATTAATCCTTGAAGTTAAGCAATCTATAGGGACATCTAAGACGCTCAGTTAAAAAGCCTAACTTAAAATTTAAATTCAAATAAAAAGCGGATGAAAATAAGCTTAGCTACTTTAATGCAATTTATATTTTAAATGGAAATATTTTACATTCTTTTATGTATTTTGATGATGTACAAAAGTGAGTCTATGCAAAATTAATTAAGCATGAAGTAAAGAGGGTTCAACACAAGAAAACACAATAATTAGGTGGTTCGGTCTATGTGACCTATTCCACTAGGAATGGTGACAGTGGCCAGAGAATCTTATTAATTGAAAGGTATAGTGTGTTGAGTTGTGTGTGATGCACCTCATGTGTAGGGGAGACTAACAATTTATAGGTAAGCGGAGTTGATTTTGAGGACTCTAATTGAGGCATTATCCTCACAAGGGGCAAGGTGATGCCGTGAGTCTCACCTCATCCTTGTAACAAGCGACGTGATAGAGGGGTGATCCCTTCAAGCTCGCTCTACCTTGTAACAGCGAGATAATCTTGTGAGGTTGGCGATGTGTCCCTGATGACTATGTGCCCATGATTTATTCTCCTTGGAGGGAGACTCTCACGTGCATTGATGATGGACTAGGCCTCTTAGGAAAGTGGGCTTGGCCACATACCAATTATAACTGGATTTCTATTGTTCTGCTTCTGTAATGTGGGTCTAGTCTGTATCTGTAATCTGGGTTTGGTCTGTATCTATAATCTGGACCTGGTTTGCATCTCTAATCTAGGCCTAGTCTGGGTCGGGGCCCGTCATTTGCCCCCATGCCCAGAGTCCAATGGAACTTGCAGGAGAGGGCATCAATAAAAATTAATGGCTTCCTTTTCAGCAAGCTGAGTATGGGTGAGAGAGGAGCAGAGGACGCATGAGGCGTCAAGGGGCGAGGGCGAACGGGCATGAGGGCGTTGGCTGGAGAGTGGCCGTTGGGTGCTCAATGTCTGGCTGATCATTGGCACTGTGGAGTATGAGAAAAACATTAAGAAGTGGCAAAACTTTGAATGACTATAACTTCGCTCTCGGCTGTCTGTTTGAAGCGAATTTTTTTTTTGAATTCGAGTATTTTTTTTCGAGATCTACCAGTGTCAAACAACCAAAGATGGTTTGAGCACCTAATTTCTCTAAAAAAATGCTTATTTTTCACTGAATTTGAACTTTAACTATAATTCAGTGAAAAAATAGAATTTTCATGTGTTATGTTTCATTCGTAGGAAAGGACAAGCTCATTATGAATAGATGAATTCTTTGTTACTAGGCCTTTATCGGTTCGTATCCCTAAGCAAGTTTGTTTTGCAATTCTAGGTCGGGCCTATCATTTGCCCCTCTATGCCCCGAGTCCAAGATTTGGGGAATAAGGCATTAGTAAAAGATCTCATGATGTTGACTTGGTTCCCTTTTAGTTGCCCTTTTAATAGCAATAATAGAGCTCTTTTAGCAACAATAGTCTTTTTAGTAGTAGAAGGACTCTTTTAGTAGCCATAACCCTTTTAGCAGTAAGAGGACTCTTTTAACAGTAATAGCTTTTTTAGTAGCAAGACTCTTTTAGCAACAGAGTTACTTTCCAGTAGAAACTCCTTAGCCCATCCTTTAAATAAGGGACCATAAACCAATCTTGAAGGCTAAAGAAAAACTTTTCGTACACCTAAGCCAAATGGAAAAAGGTGAGATGAGAAAGAGAGGCAAGGACCAAAAGGTGGACGCCGGGGAGCTAGTCAGCAATAGTGTGGGTGTCAGGCATCTAGTGGGCGCTAAAAGCAGTGAAACAGGTGAGGTGTAGGGTGCCAGGGGTGTGGGCAACAGTATATAAGGCGCCAAAGGCGTGGGCGACAATGTGCAAGGCCCTATGGGCAGCGAAGCAAGCGAGGCAAGCAAGGTAGGTGTGGGGGTGTAGACAGCAGGTGCCAGAGCGTTGGGCATAGTGTAGGGCACCATAGGCAGCGTTGTAGCAAATGCCTGGGCAGACAAGGCTGGTGCCAAGAACGCTGGTGTTATTGGCAGAGCAAAGAAGGCGAGTATCATGGTCACCAAAGGTAGGCACTTGGAAGGGGCAAGCTTCAGAGCAGGTACGGGTGCTTGGGCACAAGTGGTGCAGGTTCGGGTAGAGCTAGGTGCTAGGTGTAACAAGGGCGTGGATGATTCAGGCAGCCAGACGATGAAAGGTGATGACAATAGAACCAACTCTCCCCCCCCCACACAGGTATCGCAATAAAGTGACTGTTGATGACGATGGTTCTAAGGTGAGCTCCATTTTTACAACTATCAATAGAGATGTTGACATTGTTAGGATTGTCTCCACTTTTTATATTCCCCTTATTGAGTTGTGATGTCAATCCGAGATGGGCGAACTTGCTTCTGATGACTCCTCTGGGGATATTGCCATTTACAAAGAATGTTAAAGGCAAGTTTAAGATTTCCCATTCCTACACATATGTCGTGTTTTGGCACAGTTGTCTCTCCTGCCAGTGCGACTAGCTCCAAATGGTTGGAGGGTGTTATTGACATTCCTCTCCCTATGGCAACGGGGGCATGGCATAGGTGTTTCTCCCACTTGTGAAGAATTTTCTGCCGCCTATATGTTACAAGAGAACCCTGCTCTAAATTGAGGTTGGTACCATTTCTCCCCGAGGGCGGGAAAGTTGATTATCGAGTTACACTCCAACTGTTATGGTTGGAAGACTTGATTTTTATTTCTAGGAAGGGAGTGGCCTACTGGGGAGGACCGCACTCTAATTTCAGTAAGATGGGATACACCTACGAGGATAGGAACAAACCCTCCTTGCCTTAACTTTATTTAGTTGATGTTTCCTTTGCGTTCTCACCATGCATTTAGCTCTTTTTCAGGTTTTCCAGAATTATCAACGGATCAAGAGAAAAAAATTCCAGGCATGAGGCCCTATCCCAGTAGGGATTATACAGTTCTTATGGCTAGATTGGATCAGGCTGGAGGTTTTCTCTCAAGAGGTTCTTCCACCCCATCTTCTTCTCTACAGGCTCACGACTCCTTTTCTAAAATGAGTAGCATGTTATTTTCATTGGTGAGTGCGGTGGTATTTTCAATTTCTGAAAAATACTTCTTTTATTCAGGCTCTACAGTAAATAAATCAAGGGTGGAGGCTTGCTACTCTACTAGGGCTACCCAAATGGCTCCTTCACCCAAGAGGGTAAGGTTCGATGATGCCCTCGCAGTCTCCCCGAAGGTGACTCCTCCACCTGTTGCAGTTATCCAAGTGTTTCAGTCGACTGCTCCGCCAGTTAGGGTGTCTCTAGAGATAGTAACTCCTCTTTTCGTGCAGACTGGAGCACCATCTACTTCTACGTCTAGTAGTGGTCCAGTGTCCATGTTTCAGGATGTGAATTCACTAAGAAGTGACTCTCAAAGTTCGTGTTATTCTTAGAGATTAGGGAAGTCAGCTATCAGGGTATAGAGGGCATTATTGATACCATGATAGAGGGTTTAGCTAAGGTAATCATTTAACCTTCTTTTTCTATGGACTTTTATTCTTTGTATCCTCTAATTGTGTTGAACGTTTTCCTCTTTTTGTATATTTGTAGGTAGCTACGGTCATTACGTGTCTTTTTGCAAGGGTTGGTCAACATGAGCAGACATGGATAACTATAATGAAAGAGAGGCAAAAAACTACGGTTTATTAAGCGGTAGTTAAGGGAGACTCACGAGAGAGGTGCACCTTTTGAGGCTGAACTTTTGGTACCTCATGAGAGAACTGCTAAGCTGGAGGCTGAGATTGAGATTGTTTGCGTGAGAGCAGAGGCAGGGTTGCAGTCAACTCATGAGATGGCTGTCAAAGCTGAGGCAGAGTTGCAGGTAGCTCACGAGAGGACTACCACGGCAGAGGTAGAGCTTCAAGTTGTCCATGGGATGGCTATCAGAGCAGAGGCCGACTCTCAGGAGAAAGAGATGAGAAAGGAGGCTGTAGAGACGACTGTTCATGACTTGAAAAGATAGTTTAGCATATGCTTTCATTGATGGTTACAAGGAGTTCAGGGGAAAAACTTCAACTGTCTTTCCCGACATAGACTCTTTGGCATTTGTCACGTATGAGGAACTAGGTGTAAGTGGTACTAACAATGGAAAGGATTCCGATAAGAGCGCATTAGGCGGCAACAAGGAGGACGATGACAACAAGAATAACCAAAGTGTCAAGGATGCTTGATAGACTTTACCCTTTTGTTTTTTTTGCTCTGTTATGTTCTAAATTTTTTTATGAAACAAAAAGTAAGACATTTTTATGATGAATCCTCAAAGCTTTATTTGATAAGTGCTTGTAATAAACATCGATGAGTAGGTGGTCTTTGAAAAGTACAAAATGGCTAATCAAAATAAGAAATAAAATTGCACTATTGGTAGTATTTTTTCAGGCGTTTAGCATTCCATGGATGGGGTAGAACTTTTCCTTTGGAATTTTATATCCTGTAAGTGTTTGGCCTCATGATCTTTGTTATAGTGTACGACCTCTCCCAGTTTGGTCCTAACTTCCATTCTTATGAGTTNAAATGGCTAATCAAAATAAGAAATAAAATTGCACTATTGGTAGTATTTTTTCAGGCGTTTAGCATTCCATGGATGGGGTAGAACTTTTCCTTTGGAATTTTATATCCTGTAAGTGTTTGGCTTCATGATCTTTGTTATAGTGTACGACCTCTCCCAGTTTGGTCCTAACTTCCATTCTTATGAGTCCTTACTGGCCAGCATTACCTTCTTAAGGATCAAATCTCCATGTAAGAAGGAGCAAGGGTTCACCCTTGAGTTGTAGTACTTGATCATGCAGAGCTTGTATTTCGTATTCCTGACTGTGATCGTGTTTCTCTTCTTTTCTATCAAATCGAGGTTGGAGCAGAGACCTTCTTAATTGNCAATTTATAGGTAAGCGGAGTTGATTTTGAGGACTCTAATTGAGGCATTATCCTCACAAGGGGCAAGGTGATGCCGTGAGTCTCACCTCATCCTTGTAACAAGCGACGTGATAGAGGGGTGATCCCTTCAAGCTCGCTCTACCTTGTAACAGCGAGATAATCTTGTGAGGTTGGCGATGTGTCCCTGATGACTATGTGCCCATGATTTATTCTCCTTGGAGGGAGACTCTCACGTGCATTGATGATGGACTAGGCCTCTTAGGAAAGTGGGCTTGGCCACATACCAATTATAACTGGATTTCTATTGTTCTGCTTCTGTAATGTGGGTCTAGTCTGTATCTGTAATCTGGGTTTGGTCTGTATCTATAATCTGGACCTGGTTTGCATCTCTAATCTAGGCCTAGTCTGGGTCGGGGCCCGTCATTTGCCCCCATGCCCAGAGTCCAATGGAACTTGCAGGAGAGGGCATCAATAAAAATTAATGGCTTCCTTTTCAGCAAGCTGAGTATGCGTGAGAGAGGAGCAGAGGACGCATGAGGCGTCAAGGGGCGAGGGCGAACGGGCATGAGGGCGTTGGCTGGAGAGTGGCCGTTGGGTGCTCAATGTTTGGCTGATCATTGGCACTGTGGAGTATGAGAAAAACATTAAGAAGTGGCAAAACTTTGAATGACTATAACTTTGCTCTCGGCTGTCTGTTTGAAGCGAATTTTTTTTTTGAATTCGAGTATTTTTTTTCGAGATCTACCAATGTCAAACAGCCAAAGATGGTTTGAGCACCTAATTTCTCTAAAAAAATGCTTATTTTTCACTGAATTTGAACTTTAACTATAATTCAGTGAAAAAATAGAATTTTCATGTGTTATGTTTCATTCGTAGGAAAGGACAAGCTCATTATGAATAGATGAATTCTTTGTTACTAGGCCTTTATCGGTTCGTATCCCTAAGCAAGTTTGTTTTGCAATTCTAGGTCGGGCCTATCATTTGCCCCCCTATGCCCCGAGTCCAAGATTTGGGGAATAAGGCATTAGTAAAAGATCTCATGATGTTGACTTGGTTCCCTTTTAGCTGCCCTTTTAATAGCACTAATAGAGCTCTTTTAGCAACAATAGTCTTTTTAGTAGCAGAAGGACTCTTTTAGTAGCCATAACCCTTTTAGCAGTAAGAGGACTCTTTTAACAGTAATAGCTTTTTTAGTAGCAAGACTCTTTTAGCAACAGAGTTACTTTCCAGTAGAAACTCCTTAGCCCATCCTTTAAATAAGGGACCATAAACCAATCTTGAAGGCTAAAGAAAAACTTTTCGTACACCTAAGCCAAATGGAAAAAGGTGAGATGAGAAAGAGAGGCAAGGACCAAAAGGTGGACGCCGGGGAGCTAGTCAGCAATAGTGTGGGTGTCAGGCATCTAGTGGGCGCTAAAAGCAGTGAAACAGGTGAGGTGTAGGGTGCCAGGGGTGTGGGCAACAGTATATAAGGCGCCAAAGGCGTGGGCGACAATGTGCAAGGCCCTATGGGCAGCGAAGCAAGCGAGGCAAGCAAGGTAGGTGTGGGGGTGTAGACAGCAGGTGCCAGAGCGTTGGGCATAGTGTAGGGCACCATAGGCAGCGTTGTAGCAAATGCCTGGGCAGACAAGGCTGGTGCCAAGAACGCTGGTGTTATTGGCAGAGCAAAGAAGGCGAGTATCATGGTCACCAAAGGTAGGCACTTGGAAGGGGCAAGCTTCAGAGCAGGTACGGGTGCTTGGGCACAAGTGGTGCAGGTTCGGGTAGAGCTAGGTGCTAGGTGTAACAAGGGCGTGGATGATTCAGGCAGCCAGACGATGAAAGGTGATGACAATAGAACCAACTCTCCCCCCCCCACACAGGTATCGCAATAAAGTGACTGTTGATGACGATGGTTCTAAGGTGAGCTCCATTTTTACAACTATCAATAGAGATGTTGACATTGTTAGGATTGTCTCCACTTTTTATATTCCCCTTATTGAGTTGTGATGTCAATCCGAGATGGGCGAACTTGCTTCTGATGACTCCTCTGGGGATATTGCCATTTACAAAGAATGTTAAAGGCAAGTTTAAGATTTCCCATTCCTACACATATGTCGTGTTTTGGCACAGTTGTCTCTCCTGCCAGTGCGACTAGCTCCAAATGGTTGGAGGGTGTTATTGACATTCCTCTCCCTATGGCAACGGGGGCATGGCATAGGTGTTTCTCCCACTTGTGAAGAATTTTCTGCCGCCTATATGTTACAAGAGAACCCTGCTCTAAATTGAGGTTGGTACCATTTCTCCCCGAGGGCGGGAAAGTTGATTATCGAGTTACGCTCCAACTGTTATGGTTGGAAGACTTGATTTTTATTTCTAGGAAGGGAGTGGCCTACTGGGGAGGACCGCACTCTAATTTCAGTAAGATGGGATACACCTACGAGGATAGGAACAAACCCTCCTTGCCTTAACTTTATTTAGTTGATGTTTCCTTTGCGTTCTCACCATGCATTTAGCTCTTTTTCAGGTTTTCCAGAATTATCAACGGATCAAGAGAAAAAAATTCCAGGCATGAGGCCCTATCCCAGTAGGGATTATACAGTTCTTATGGCTAGATTGGATCAGGCTGGAGGTTTTCTCTCAAGAGGTTCTTCCACCCCATCTTCTTCTCTACAGGCTCACGACTCCTTTTCTAAAATGAGTAGCATGTTATTTTCATTGGTGAGTGCGGTGGTATTTTCAATTTCTAAAAAATACTTCTTTTATTCAGGCTCTACAGTAAATAAATCAAGGGTGGAGGCTTGCTACTCTACTAGGGCTACCCAAATGGCTCCTTCACCCAAGAGGGTAAGGTTCGATGATGCCCTCGCAGTCTCCCCGAAGGTGACTCCTCCACCTGTTGCAGTTATCCAAGTGTTTCAGTCGACTGCTCCGCCAGTTAGGGTGTCTCTAGAGATAGTAACTCCTCTTTTCGTGCAGACTGGAGCACCATCTACTTCTACGTCTAGTAGTGGTCCAGTGTCCATGTTTCAGGATGTGAATTCACTAAGAAGTGACTCTCAAAGTTCGTGTTATTCTTAGAGATTAGGGAAGTCAGCTATCAGGGTATAGAGGGCATTATTGATACCATGATAGAGGGTTTAGCTAAGGTAATCATTTAACCTTCTTTTTCTATGGACTTTTATTCTTTGTATCCTCTAATTGTGTTGAACGTTTTCCTCTTTTTGTATATTTGTAGGTAGCTACGGTCATTACGTGTCTTTTTGCAAGGGTTGGTCAACATGAGCAGACATGGATAACTATAATGAAAGAGAGGCAAAAAACTACGGTTTATTAAGCGGTAGTTAAGGGAGACTCACGAGAGAGGTGCACCTTTTGAGGCTGAACTTTTGGTACCTCATGAGAGAACTGCTAAGCTGGAGGCTGAGATTGAGATTGTTTGCGTGAGAGCAGAGGCAGGGTTGCAGTCAACTCATGAGATGGCTGTCAAAGCTGAGGCAGAGTTGCAGGTAGCTCACGAGAGGACTACCACGGCAGAGGTAGAGCTTCAAGTTGTCCATGGGATGGCTATCAGAGCAGAGGCCGACTCTCAGGAGAAAGAGATGAGAAAGGAGGCTGTAGAGACGACTGTTCATGACTTGAAAAGATAGTTTAGCATATGCTTTCATTGATGGTTACAAGGAGTTCAGGGGAAAAACTTCAACTGTCTTTCCCGACATAGACTCTTTGGCATTTGTCACGTATGAGGAACTAGGTGTAAGTGGTACTAACAATGGAAAGGATTCCGATAAGAGCGCATTAGGCGGCAACAAGGAGGACGATGACAACAAGAATAACCAAAGTGTCAAGGATGCTTGATAGACTTTACCCTTTTGTTTTTTTTGCTCTGTTATGTTCTAAAATTTTTTATGAAACAAAAAGTAAGACATTTTTATGATGAATCCTCAAAGCTTTATTTGATAAGTGCTTGTAATAAACATCGATGAGTAGGTGGTCTTTGAAAAGTACAAAATGGCTAATCAAAATAAGAAATAAAATTGCACTATTGGTAGTATTTTTTCAGGCGTTTAGCATTCCATGGATGGGGTAGAACTTTTCCTTTGGAATTTTATATCCTGTAAGTGTTTGGCTTCATGATCTTTGTTATAGTGTACGACCTCTCCCAGTTTGGTCCTAACTTCCATTCTTATGAGTCCTTACTGGCCAGCATTACCTTCTTAAGGATCAAATCTCCATGTAAGAAGGAGCAAGGGTTCACCCTTGAGTTGTAGTACTTGATCATGTAGAGCTTGTATTTCGTATTCCTGACTATGACCGTGTTTCTCTTCTTTTCTATCAAATCGAGGTTGGAGCAGAGACCTTCTTAATTANAGCTCTTTTTCAGGTTTTCCAGAATTATCAACGGATCAAGAGAAAAAAATTCCAGGCATGAGGCCCTATCCCAGTAGGGATTATACAGTTCTTATGGCTAGATTGGATCAGGCTGGAGGTTTTCTCTCAAGAGGTTCTTCCACCCCATCTTCTTCTCTACAGGCTCACGACTCCTTTTCTAAAATGAGTAGCATGTTATTTTCATTGGTGAGTGCGGTGGTATTTTCAATTTCTAAAAAATACTTCTTTTATTCAGGCTCTACAGTAAATAAATCAAGGGTGGAGGCTTGCTACTCTACTAGGGCTACCCAAATGGCTCCTTCACCCAAGAGGGTAAGGTTCGATGATGCCCTCGCAGTCTCCCCGAAGGTGACTCCTCCACCTGTTGCAGTTATCCAAGTGTTTCAGTCGACTGCTCCGCCAGTTAGGGTGTCTCTAGAGATAGTAACTCCTCTTTTCGTGCAGACTGGAGCACCATCTACTTCTACGTCTAGTAGTGGTCCAGTGTCCATGTTTCAGGATGTGAATTCACTAAGAAGTGACTCTCAAAGTTCGTGTTATTCTTAGAGATTAGGGAAGTCAGCTATCAGGGTATAGAGGGCATTATTGATACCATGATAGAGGGTTTAGCTAAGGTAATCATTTAACCTTCTTTTTCTATGGACTTTTATTCTTTGTATCCTCTAATTGTGTTGAACGTTTTCCTCTTTTTGTATATTTGTAGGTAGCTACAGTCATTACGTGTCTTTTTGCAAGGGTTGGTCAACATGAGCAGACATGGATAACTCTAATGAAAGAGAGGCAAAAAACTACGGTTTATTAAGCGGTAGTTAAGGGAGACTCACGAGAGAGGTGCACCTTTTGAGGCTGAACTTTTGGTACCTCATGAGAGAACTGCTAAGCTGGAGGCTGAGATTGAGATTGTTTGCGTGAGAGCAGAGGCAGGGTTGCAGTCAACTCATGAGATGGCTGTCAAAGCTGAGGCAGAGTTGCAGGTAGCTCACGAGAGGACTACCACGGCAGAGGTAGAGCTTCAAGTTGTCCATGGGATGGCTATCAGAGCAGAGGCCGACTCTCAGGAGAAAGAGATGAGAAAGGAGGCTGCAGAGACGACTGTTCATGACTTGAAAAGATAGTTTAGCATATGCTTTCATTGATGGTTACAAGGAGTTCAGGGGAAAAACTTCAACTGTCTTTCCCAACATAGACTCTTTGGCATTTGTCACGTATGAGGAACTAGGTGTAAGTGGTACTAACAATGGAAAGGATTCCGATAAGAGCGCATTAGGCGGCAACAAGGAGGACGATGACAACAAGAATAACCAAAGTGTCAAGGATGCTTGATAGACTTTACCCTTTTGTTTTTTTTGCTCTGTTATGTTCTAAAATTTTTTATGAAACAAAAAGTAAGACATTTTTATGATGAATCCTCAAAGCTTTATTTGATAAGTGCTTGTAATAAACATCGATGAGTAGGTGGTCTTTGAAAAGTACAAAATGGCTAATCAAAATAAGAAATAAAATTGCACTATTGGTAGTATTTTTTCAGGCGTTTAGCATTCCATGGATGGGGTAGAACTTTTCCTTTGGAATTTTATATCCTGTAAGTGTTTGGCTTCATGATCTTTGTTATAGTGTACGACCTCTCCCAGTTTGGTCCTAACTTCCATTCTTATGAGTCCTTACTGGCCAGCATTACCTTCTTAAGGATCAAATCTCCATGTAAGAAGGAGCAAGGGTTCACCCTTGAGTTGTAGTACTTGATCATGTAGAGCTTGTATTTCGTATTCCTGACTATGACCGTGTTTCTCTTCTTTTCTATCAAATCGAGGTTGGAGCAGAGACCTTCTTAATTAGTGTTAGGATCATGGTGCTGGACCCTAACTGAGTGGACCCCAATCTCAACAGGTATGACTACTTCAATGCCAAAGGTGAGGGAGAAATGAGTCTCACCAATGGGGTTCCGGGGTGTTGTTTGGTATGCCCACATCATCCCTGGGAGTTCTTCTACCCATAGTCCTTTGGCGCCCTCCAGTCCGGCTTTCAGATTGTGCACTATGGTTCTTACGGTGACCTCACCCTATCCATTTGCCTGGGGATGAGCCGGACTGGAATGAGGTTGTTTAATCTAGAAGTCAGTGCAAAAGACATTGAGGTGTTTGTTGTTGAATTATTTAGCATTGTCTCTCACTATGGCACCCCAAAGTGGCACACTATGTTCTACCATATAAGGTCTTTTACTTTTTTATTCGTTATCCTTGCCAAGGGTTNAGTTATCCAAGTGTTTCAGTCGACTGCTCCGCCAGTTAGGGTGTCTCTAGAGATAGTAACTCCTCTTTTCGTGCAGACTGGAGCACCATCTACTTCTACGTCTAGTAGTGGNCGAGGGCGAACGGGCATGAGGGCGTTGGCTGGAGAGTGGCCGTTGGGTGCTCAATGTTTGGCTGATCATTGGCACTGTGGAGTATGAGAAAAACATTAAGAAGTGGCAAAACTTTGAATGACTATAACTTTGCTCTCGGCTGTCTGTTTGAAGCGAATTTTTTTTTTGAATTCGAGTATTTTTTTTCGAGATCTACCAATGTCAAACAGCCAAAGATGGTTTGAGCACCTAATTTCTCTAAAAAAATGCTTATTTTTCACTGAATTTGAACTTTAACTATAANACTTTTATTCTTTGTATCCTCTAATTGTGTTGAACGTTTTCCTCTTTTTGTATATTTGTAGGTAGCTACGGTCATTACGTGTCTTTTTGCAAGGGTTGGTCAACATGAGCAGACATGGATAACTANAATTCAGTGAAAAAATAGAATTTTCATGTGTTATGTTTCATTCGTAGGAAAGGACAAGCTCATTATGAATAGATGAATTCTTTGTTACTAGGCCTTTATCGGTTCGTATCCCTAAGCAAGTTTGTTTTGCAATTCTAGGTCGGGCCTATCATTTGCCCCCNAATTCAGTGAAAAAATAGAATTTTCATGTGTTATGTTTCATTCGTAGGAAAGGACAACCTCATTATGAATAGATGAATTCTTTGTTACTAGGCCTTTATCGGTTCGTATCCCTAAGCAGGTTTGTTTTGCAATTCTAGGTCGGGCCTATCATTTGCCCCCCTATGCCCCGAGTCCAAGATTTGGGGAATAAGGCATTAGTAAAAGATCTCATGATGTTGACTTGGTTCCCTTTTAGCTGCCCTTTTAATAGCACTAATAGAGCTCTTTTAGCAACAATAGTCTTTTTAGTAGCNTCGTATCCCTAAGCAAGTTTGTTTTGCAATTCTAGGTCGGGCCTATCATTTGCCCCCCTATGCCCCGAGTCCAAGATTTGGGGAATAAGGCATTAGTAAAAGATCTCATGATGTTGACTTGGTTCCCTTTTAGTTGCCCTTTTAATAGCAATAATAGAGCTCTTTTAGCAACAATAGTCTTTTTAGTAGTAGAAGGACTCTTTTAGTAGCCATAACCCTTTTAGCAGTAAGAGGACTCTTTTAACAGTAATAGCTTTTTTAGTAGCAAGACTCTTTTAGCAACAGAGTTACTTTCCAGTAGAAACTCCTTAGCCCATCCTTTAAATAAGGGACCATAAACCAATCTTGAAGGCTAAAGAAAAACTTTTCGTACACCTAAGCCAAATGGAAAAAGGTGAGATGAGAAAGAGAGGCAAGGACCAAAAGGTGGACGCCGGGGAGCTAGTCAGCAATAGTGTGGGTGTCAGGCATCTAGTGGGCGCTAAAAGCAGTGAAACAGGTGAGGTGTAGGGTGCCAGGGGTGTGGGCAACAGTATATAAGGCGCCAAAGGCGTGGGCGACAATGTGCAAGGCCCTATGGGCAGCGAAGCAAGCGAGGCAAGCAAGGTAGGTGTGGGGGTGTAGACAGCAGGTGCCAGAGCGTTGGGCATAGTGTAGGGCACCATAGGCAGCGTTGTAGCAAATGCCTGGGCAGACAAGGCTGGTGCCAAGAACGCTGGTGTTATTGGCAGAGCAAAGAAGGCGAGTATCATGGTCACCAAAGGTAGGCACTTGGAAGGGGCAAGCTTCAGAGCAGGTACGGGTGCTTGGGCACAAGTGGTGCAGGTTCGGGTAGAGCTAGGTGCTAGGTGTAACAAGGGCGTGGATGATTCAGGCAGCCAGACGATGAAAGGTGATGACAATAGAACCAACTCTCCCCCCCCCACACAGGTATCGCAATAAAGTGACTGTTGATGACGATGGTTCTAAGGTGAGCTCCATTTTTACAACTATCAATAGAGATGTTGACATTGTTAGGATTGTCTCCACTTTTTATATTCCCCTTATTGAGTTGTGATGTCAATCCGAGATGGGCGAACTTGCTTCTGATGACTCCTCTGGGGATATTGCCATTTACAAAGAATGTTAAAGGCAAGTTTAAGATTTCCCATTCCTACACATATGTCGTGTTTTGGCACAGTTGTCTCTCCTGCCAGTGCGACTAGCTCCAAATGGTTGGAGGGTGTTATTGACATTCCTCTCCCTATGGCAACGGGGGCATGGCATAGGTGTTTCTCCCACTTGTGAAGAATTTTCTGCCGCCTATATGTTACAAGAGAACCCTGCTCTAAATTGAGGTTGGTACCATTTCTCCCCGAGGGCGGGAAAGTTGATTATCGAGTTACACTCCAACTGTTATGGTTGGAAGACTTGATTTTTATTTCTAGGAAGGGAGTGGCCTACTGGGGAGGACCGCACTCTAATTTCAGTAAGATGGGATACACCTACGAGGATAGGAACAAACCCTCCTTGCCTTAACTTTATTTAGTTGATGTTTCCTTTGCGTTCTCACCATGCATTTAGCTCTTTTTCAGGTTTTCCAGAATTATCAACGGATCAAGAGAAAAAAATTCCAGGCGTGAGGCCCTATCCCAGTAGGGATTATACAGTTCTCATGGCTAGATTGGATCAAGCTGGAGGTTTTCTCTCAAGAGGTTCTTCCACCCCATCTTCTTCTCTACAGGCTCACGACTCCTTTTCTAAAATGAGCAGTATGTTATTTTCATTGGTGAGTGCGGTGGTATTTTCAATTTCTGAAAAATACTTCTTTTATTCAGGCTCTACAGTAAATAAATCAAGGGTGGAGGCTTGCTACTCTACTAGGGCTACCCAAATGGCTCCTTCACCCAAGAGGGTAAGGTTCGATGATGCCCTCGCAGTCTCCCCGAAGGTGACTCCTCCACCTGTTGCAGTTATCCAAGTGTTTCAGTCGACTGCTCCGCCAGTTAGGGTGTCTCTAGAGATAGTGACTCCTCTTTTCGTGCAGACTGGAGCACCATCTACTTCTACGTCTAGNATTGCACTATTGGTAGTATTTTTTCAGGCGTTTAGCATTCCATGGATGGGGTAGAACTTTTCCTTTGGAATTTTATATCCTGTAAGTGTTTGGCTTCATGATCTTTGTTATAGTGTACGACCTCTCCCAGTTTGGTCCTAACTTCCATTCTTATGAGTCCTTACTGGCCAGCATTACCTTCTTAAGGATCAAATCTCCATGTAAGAAGGAGCAAGGGTTCACCCTTGAGTTGTAGTACTTGATCATGTAGAGCTTGTATTTCGTATTCCTGACTATGACCGTGTTTCTCTTCTTTTCTATCAAATCGAGGTTGGAGCAGAGACCTTCTTAATTAGTGTTAGGATCATGGTGCTGGACCCTAACTGAGTGGACCCCAATCTCAACAGGTATGACTACTTCAATGCCAAAGGTGAGGGAGAAATGAGTCTCACCAATGGGGTTCCGGGGTGTTGTTTGGTATGCCCACATCATCCCTGGGAGTTCTTCTACCCATAGTCCTTTGGCGCCCTCCAGTCCGGCTTTCAGATTGTGCACTATGGTTCTTACGGTGACCTCACCCTATCCATTTGCCTGGGGATGAGCCGGACTGGAATGAGGTTGTTTAATCTAGAAGTCAGTGCAAAAGACATTGAGGTGTTTGTTGTTGAATTATTTAGCATTGTCTCTCACTATGGCACCCCAAAGTGGCACACTATGTTCTACCATATAAGGTCTTTTACTTTTTTATTCGTTATCCTTGCCAAGGGTTCTACCTCTACCCTTTTTTGTGAAATAGTCGATGGCTACTACGGCAAATTTGCACTGGCCACGACTCATGGGCAGAGGACCTAGGATGTCGATACCCTACTATGTGAATGGCCAAGGGATAATAATGGTGGTCAACTCCTCTAGTTGTTGTCTCGTCACAGTGGCAAAGTGTTGACACTTATCGCATTTTTTACAAAGTCCCGGGCATCTCTGATCATGTTTGGCCAATAATAGCCTTATCTGACCACCTTGTGGGCTAGAAAGTATCCTCCTGAATGATTTTCGCATAGTCTCTCATGAATCTCTCTTGTAGCGTAGTTGGACTCGTCTAGAGAGAGACAACAAAGCAATGACAATGATAATCTTATCTTATAGAGGGTGTCTTACAAGAAAACATATCTAGACATCCTTTAGTCTTAGTTTCTTGGCTTACTTTAGGTTGTATGGGAGTGTACCTTCCTTTAAATATGCTTAAATAAGTGTGGTCTAGTCTGGGTCCATAGATGTGTAGTTGACACTCTCCATATCTACTTTGAGCCTACTTGGCTCAAATTGGTGACCTATAAAGGAAGGGCCTTCTAGGATGTCTGCGGATGATGCCAACTTGGCGAGTGTATCCGCCATCACATTATCCTCTCTTGACACATGTTGAATGTGAAAATGGTGGAATTTTACTAATAAGACCTGTACCATTGCTAGGTACTACTCCATCCTTTCCTCCCTTGCTGCAAAATCCTGTTTTGCTTGGTTTATTACCAGCTGGGAGTCACTGTAGGCGGTGACATGGTGGGCCTCCATTTCGATTGCCAACTTCATGCTTGAGATGAAGGCCTTATATTCTGCCTCATTGTTGGAGGCTGGAAAATGGAAAGATATGGCATACNTCTACCTCTACCCTTTTTTGTGAAATAGTCGATGGCTACTACGGCAAATTTGCACTAGCCACGACTCATGGGCAGAGGACCTAGGATGTCGATACCCTACTATGAGAATGGCCAAGGGATAATAATGGTGGTCAACTCCTCTAGTTGTTGTCTCGTCACAGTGGCAAAGTGTTGACACTTATCGCATTTTTTACAAAGTCCCGGGCATCTCTGATCATGTTTGGCCAATAATAGCCTTATCTGACCACCTTGTGGGCTAGAAAGTATCCTCCTGAATGATTTTCGCATAGTCTCTCATGAATCTCTCTTGTAGCGTAGTTGGACTCGTCTAGAGAGAGACAACAAAGCAATGACAATGATAATCTTATCTTATAGAGGGTGTCTTACAAGAAAACATATCTAGACATCCTTTAGTCTTAGTTTCTTGGCTTACTTTAGGTTGTATGGGAGTGTACCTTCCTTTAAATATGCTTAAATAAGTGTGGTCTAGTCTGGGTCCATAGATGTGTAGTTGACACTCTCCATATCTACTTTGAGCCTACTTGGCTCAAATTGGTGACCTATAAAGGAAGGGCCTTCTAGGATGTCTGCGGATGATGCCAACTTGGCGAGTGTATCTGCCATCACATTATCCTCTCTTGACACATGTTGAATGTGAAAATGGTGGAATTTTACTAATAAGACCTGTACCATTGCTAGGTACTACTCCATCCTTTCCTCCCTTGCTGCAAAATCCTGTTTTGCTTGGTTTATTACCAGCTGGGAGTCACTGTAGGCGGTGACATGGTGGGCCTCCATTTCGATTGCCAACTTCATGCTTGAGATGAAGGCCTTATATTCTGCCTCATTGTTGGAGGCTGGAAAATGGAAAGATATGGCATACCTAAGGGTAGTGCCATCAGGGCTGATGAGTATTAGGCCTGCTCCACTCCCTTTAATGGTTGATGAACCATTAGGCCTGCTCCACTCCCTTCAATGATGTAGGGATCGACCTTCGAGATAAGCCGACACTGAGTCGAGGGAGGTAGGCATGGCATCGACGGGTGTCCCTCTTTCTACAAGAGGTGTAGGCTCTAAGAGTAGGGGAGGTGGGGCACCAGCCATGGAGTAGGTGTTAGGGGCTGGCTCAAGGGGGGTGCCAAGGCTTAGGGTGTCAGGTGCCTAGTAAGGGGAACCAGGGGCATCTCTAGGTGTCATAGGTGGAGTAGGGGGCACCAGTGCACAACAGGTGTCGATGGCGTAGATGCTGGTGCGGCGTGAGCTCGACCACAAAATCTGCTACTGCTTGTGCTTTAATAGCTACTCTTGGTTAATACTGTATTTCGAACTCTCCTAGTTCCACAACCCATTTGAGGAGCCTTTTAGATACATTTGGTTTTTTGAGTATTTTTTTCAATGGTTGGTTTGTGACAACAAAACTCATGTGGCCTTGAAAATAGTGTCGAAGGTGCTTAGCTGACGTGACTAAGGCGAGGGCTAGCTTCTCCGACTCTGTGTACCTTATCTATGTTCCTCGATATGCCCTGCTCAGGTAGTAGATTGGTTTTTGTATCCCTTTATCCTCTCTGACAAGTACAGAGCTCACAACAGATGGTGAGACAACAAGGTACAAGTACAAGGCCTCTCCAGATATGGCATAAGAGGGTAAGGGAGGTGCAGTAAGATAGACTTTTAGCTTCTAAAAAACTTCCTCTACTTCTGGTGTCCATTCAAAAGTTTTTCGGAGGATCTTGAAGAAAGGTAAACACTTATCAGCGGATTTTGAGATGAATCTGTTAAGAGCCACTACTCTTCCACTGAGGCGTTGGACCTCCTTCACAGTGGCAGGGGACTTCATGTCCAGAATGACTTTGACCTTGTCCAGGTTTGCCTCAATGCCTCTCTTATTGACCATGAAGCCCAAAAATTTTCCTGATCCCACACCAAAGATGCATTTCTCAGGATTCAACTTCATTTGATAAGACCTTAGGATCCTAAAGGTTTCTTGCAAATGGGTTACATGGTCCACTACCACCAGGTTCTTTACCAACATGTTGTCGACATTAATTTCCATAGTTTTTTTAATCTGTGACTCAAACATCTTGTTTACGAGCCACTGGTATGTGTCTTCTGTATTCTTTAATCCAAAGGACATGACCCTGTAACGGTAGGTTCCCTTGGGGGTCATAAAAGATGTCTTCTCCTGATCTGGTGGATACATGATGATCTGATTATATCCAGAATAAGCATCTAGGAAACTGAGCAGCTCGTGTCTAGTCATGGCATCGATGAGGATGTCTATGCACGTCTATGGGTAGTTGTCTTTGGGATAAGCTTTGTTTAGCTCAATGAAATCCACCCCAAAGCCGCTATTGCCAACTAGCCTTAGTCACCATTGCCATATTGGACATCCAGACTGGGTAGGCCACCTCTCTAACTAACCCATTTGCTAACAGCTTCCCGACCTCTTCCTCCATAGCATATGCCCTTTTTTTTCGCGAAGCTTCTTAGGTTTTGGTGGATGGGGTTAATGTTTGGGGTCTATATTGAGCCGGTGGGTGGCAACTCTAGAGTCAATGCCCTTGAGATCTTCGTGAGACCAATCAAATACATCAATATTCTATTTTAGAAAATCAATGAGTTGGTAGGCTTGATCTTTTGGGAGTGAAGAGTCAATATAGACTCTTCTCTCCGAAAGGCTTTTGTCCAGGACTACTGGTGTGAGCTTCTCTACTAGCTCTCCTTTTCCAATGTGTCGTCATCCCAAGGATCAATTACTTCCACTTACAAGGCCTCTTGAGATTTTGTGGTCCTCATGGAAGCTATATAGCACTCCCTTGTCGTGACTTGATCTGCTCGAACTTCTCCAATTCCATATGGGGTTGGCAAACGAAGAATGAGATAATCGGTTGATGGCACACCCCTCAAGGTGTTGAGTGCGGGACGTTCGAAGATGATGTTGTAAGCGAACGAGCAATCCAACACTAAGAAATTTACCATTATAGTGGAGCTTTTAGGTGTCATGCTTGCCATTATTGGTAGAGTGATAGAGCCAATGAGGCATGCCTTTTTGCATGAGAAACCAATGAGAGGTGTCTTGATGGGTCAGAGCCTCTCCTTATCGAGACAAAGACTATCGTACGCCCCTACGAATAGAATGTCGATAGAGCTGCCGCTGTCCACTNCCTTATCGAGACAAAGACTATCGTACGCCCCTACGAATAGAATGTCGATAGAGCTGCCGCTGTCCACTAGGATCATTTTCACTTGATAGTTGGCTACCATCATGGTCAATACCAATGAGTCATCATGGGTGCTGGATTCCTTCTAGATCTTTGTTTGAGAAAGAGATTACCTCACCATCCTCTTGCTTGTGAGACTTCAGTGAGCGTGGGTCATCTGGCTCTAAATGCCTACCTTTTTGACATGTGCCTTTCAAGCTAAGTTAGAGTCACCTCCTCCTCCAAGCCCTCTGAAGATCAAATGGATTTCTCCCACAGGCTTCTCCTGCTCCTTTGGATCTTGGTTGTGATCTAGTAGTAGGGTGTGTCCTCTATCTGCCACATATTGTCATAGTTGTCCTCACTGTATAAGGTCCTCAATCTACTTCTTGAGTTTGAAGCAGTCGTTAGTGTCAAGGCCATGGTCGCGATGAAAGTGATAATACTTGTTCGGGTTCTTATGGTTTGGAGTAGATTTCATTTTTCCTGGCTAGCACACTACAAGGTCATCCTTTGGAGCAAGATATGCTCAACTGAGGCAGTGAACGGCGTGAAGGTCTACCACGCCCTCTGAGGTGCAGGGCCGAGACGATCCTTGGTTGACACCCTCTCAATCTTTTCCCTTTTATTCTCAGTTTCTCTTCTATCTTCACGGGGCTCCTTCTTCTTCTCCCCTCCAGGTGAGGACTCACCTCGCCTGGCCTTGGTGACGTCCTCAACATTCATGTACTTCTGGGCCTTTGACAATAATTATGACATGTTCTTTGACGACTTCTTCAAAATTGAGAACATAAAACTAGACGAGCGCAAACCTACAATAAAGGCAGCCATGGTGACTTTGTCATCTGGCTCTTCGATCTGAAGAGCCTCCTCGTTAAAATGAGTGAGGTAACTCCTAAGCCTTTCGTCCCTTTCTTGCTTGATGTTAAGCAATTGGGTGATAGGATTTTGATGTGGACGTCCCCCTATGAAATGGGAAATGAATGATTTGTTCAGTTCAACAAAAAATATTCATGGATCTTGATATGAGCTTTGCACGTAATCTCGTATGGTATGTTGTGCAACTGCATAAGTGATTTATAAGTTTCAAGGTGGTCCAATGGATGTTTTGATCGAACACTTCCATTGTCGGTATTCTAAACTTTGGAGGCAGAGGTAGTTAGCCACAACAGCTACGAATGGCGTGTCAGTGCGCCTTATAAGATGCTCGAATGTTTCTAGTTCTCTCGCCCTCATGGCATTGAAGATGTCATCCAGTTGGTCTTGTACTTCTTTGATCTTCTCATCCCAGTGGTTAAGGATGCCTTTTGGATTATTGTAATGGCTCTCATGGTCGATATAGGTTTCCCCCTCACCTTCTTGGAACGGATGGTCATAGGCATGAGAGGATTGAGTAGGCACACGAGGATGAGGAGCCGGGGCATGCTGAGGTTGGGCGCCTAGGATGTCGCAAGGTGGGGCACCTTGGGTGTCGTGAGGTGGGGCACCTTGGCGCCCTTGGCATGCTGGTCGTGGTGCTTGGGGTGCTACAAGTCCTGGCTACTGAGGTATGGCTCCTTCTATCTGCTGGGGAACGGTGCCACTTGTCTATTAGGGCATGACACCTTCTTGGGGTATGGCTTGCCCAGCAAGCACCAATTATAGGATTTGTTGGTTTTGGTTTACAAACAACCGCATGGTTTCTAGTAGTCAAGTTTCAGCAACGGGGTTCGCATGCAGGGGTGGGACCTTGTCCTGACGTGATTGATCATAATTTTGTTGACTCATAGCTCTGGTTTTAATGGGCATAAAAATGTGAGTGCAAAAGTGAGTGTATGCAAAATCAATTAAGGATGAAGTAAAGAGGGCTCAACACAAGAAAACATAAAGATTAAGTGGTTTGGTCTGGGTGACCTACTCTACTGGGTATGGCGACGGTCGTCGGAGAATCTTATTAGTTGAGAGGTGTATTATGCTGAGATGTGTGTGATGCTCACATGTGTAGGTGAGGCTTACAATTTATAGGTAAGCGGAGTTGGCTTCAAGGGGTTTTGATTGAGGCATTACCCTCACAAGGAGCAAGGTGATGTTGTGAGTCTCGCCTCATCCTTGTAACGGGCGACGTGATAGAGGGGTGATCCCTTGAAGCTCGCTCTACCTTGTAACGGCGAAATAATCTTGCAGGGTTGACAATATATCCCTGATGACTGTGTGCCCTTCTCCTCAGAGGGAGACTCTCACGTGCGTCGATGATGAACTAGGCCTCTTAGGAAAGTGGGCTTGGCCATATACCAATTATAACTTTCTGTTGTTCTGCATCTGTAATCTGGGTCTGGTCTTTATCTGTAATCTAAGCCTGGTTTGTATCTGTAATCTGGGTCAAATCTGCATATCAAATCTGGGCTAAGCCTGTCATATTGTATCCTTTTTTGGGTACCTTTTACTTTGCTTTAATCTTCTTATTTTTTAATCTTCATCTAAATTTCTTAATAAGTTCAAACAATATAACTTTGATGTAACTCAAATTAATTTTCATAAGTATCATTTGTTACTGTTAGATTGAATTTTATCTTTTTATATATTTTAGCAAACAACAGTTATGCATTTTTTAAAAAATATAGAAATCGCAGGACAAAAAATTAATGATATGAGCTTATTTAATTGAGTGTGGAGAGACACTTAAAAAGAAATGAGTTGGGTGGGAATATATAGAAAAGAGAATTAGGGAAAAAATTGGCAGACCCAAGAAAATGGACTCTTGGGAGAATATAGGAATTAGTTAAAAGATTTGAATTGAAATTTATTTTTCTCCATCAGGGTAATTCTACAAATCCCGTTTTTTAATTGAACTTTTAGTCAGGTTGGATTAAAAATTAGAGTCATGGTCAGAGATAACCTAAATTTTGTGGATTTGTCACTTAATGTCCACACCGTTCTATATATATAAAAAAAACTAGTCATTGACAAATTNATAACCTAAATTTTGTGGATTTGTCACTTAATGTCCACACCGTTCTATATATATAAAAAAAACTAGTCATTGACAAATTTTTATCAATAATACCAATCAGTTTGGTAAAATTTAAAGAGGATCAAGTGAGTGAGGCATCTTTAAAACATTCATGTGTTGGGAATTGGATTGGTTTGGCTGACACTGCACAATTATATGACACTTGTTTTTTGACCAAGTGAACTAACTTGATTAGAGAGAAAAGGATGAGCATGAATGACTAATATGATCTAGACGAGATGAGATAAAAATCCTGATCACACGAGCAAAGGATCCCGCAAATTTTATAAGGGTGAATAGAACAATATTAACTGATATCTTTCTCCATTGACTACAGCTCAAGTTGAGCAACCTAAAGTGAATTTCGACCATCCAAAATAGTTACTAGGCATGCTGGCCTATATATGAAACATACATAGTTTTGGCTTGTGAGATACCCACTGTATAAAAAGATGAGGATAATAAGATTTGCTTGAAAAATCAAGTAGCATAAGGAGAGGTTTGAGCAAATTTCAGCTCCTAAAGAGATAATTTGAAAGGAACTACATCCACAGAGCCGGCCAAATTTTAAGAGCCCCAATTTAATCTTTCATCCCAAATCTAATAATTCCTAGATACTTTTTTTTTNAGCCGGCCAAATTTTAAGAGCCCCAATTTAATCTTTCATCCCAAATCTAATAATTCCTAGATACTTTTTTTTTAAAAAAAAAATCTCATTAGTAGAAAAGTCACTTTACAAAGTTTTAAAAGAGCAAGCCCATTTTTTTTGGACATAACAAGTGGGCCCCAATTTTGATTTATTTTGGATTGCTTTAGATTCCAATTTTGGAATTTTTGTAATCTTTCGTTTGATGATTTGCTATGTAAGCCATATCTTTTCTAGTTTGTTTCTTCCAATTCTTAGAAAATGATTCGATTCGATTTGATTTATGAAATTTTTATTTTTCATTATTGGCACAACACAAAATTTAATAAATTTTTATTTTTTACGATTAGAACATTGTATCAATTGTTGAATTTGTGGTGTAAATCATCATAATGAGACATTACGAGAAAATAATAGAATTAATATAATTTATTATTATTATTTATATGATTTTATCAAATATTATTATTATTTTTATGAATTTCGTCTTAAGCCCTTGATTTCATTGGATCGCCCCTGGTCATCCATAAGAGCCGATAAACCAAACCAAAGATANAATATGACCTCAATTATGAATTTCGTCTTAAGCCCTTGATTTCATTGGATCGCCCCTGGTCATCCATAAGAGCCNATTATTATTTTTATGAATTTCGTCTTAAGCCCTTGATTTCATTGGATCGCCCCTGGTCATCCATAAGAGCCGATAAACCAAACCAAAGATAGATAAATCAAAACTTATCAAACTCTTTGAATGGGACATCTCACCAAAGAGATCAACCAACAAGACAAAGACATAAGACCGTCGAATGTTTGGTGACATGACTTAGGTATAATCGAAGGTGTATTGACAAAGATGGACTTGTTCAAGAATTTTTATTTTTGTCATGTTTTTATACCACATACTCTTGGCATCAACGACATCAACTTCAACGAAAAATGATTGTTTTATATATTTTTTTGACTACCATCTAGTTGTTGAGAATATAGGACGGCATGAATTGGACGATGCAAGCAAGATGCAAAGTGAATGAAATGACTTACAAATTTTGGTTTGTAGTGATTGTCTATAAGCATATCCTTGTTTTGCTCGTGATGTGCTATTTGCATTTGTTGCAACATACAAAGAAGTTATTCCTATTTGCAAGTTTTTTCGAAAATGATTTTTACACAAAACTTCAATATTCTAGATATATCATTATGTGACGAGATAAAGTCGAGCTCAAAATCAAGAAGAGGATATCACAATTCCACATCTTTTGTGGAGTTGATAGTTTTAATACCATAATAAATGCTTAGCTACAAAAACTAAACAACTTCGATGAGCATATAGTCAAAATCATTAATTTGTGTTGGCTCTTGTCTTGATCCATACAAGGCCTATTAATCCATCGACTTTGTACATGTAGACACAACATCAACCTATTGTCATTTGAGATTGATAGATATGTGATTTTTATTTGTAGTATGTGTATCCCAACTATTTATCTTCATCATATAATCAAAATAGTAATTACATTGTCTATTCGTTTTTAAGATTTTCGACCATTGGTTTTTTGCTGATCCGAGAATGCGATGTTTCTTTTACAAGATTATGATGTTGGACTATTGCATCATGTATCCAGTGTTGGACTTGTAGTGTTCATCGAATTAGTTTTATTCAATTTGACTTACACTGGTTGACTGCACTTTTGAAAGATGGCGAGTTAAAGCTGACACGATTCAGCTTCTTATTGATGAACTACTATCATGTTGCAGAATATTGTGGGGCTACCCATTAGTGATGTGACAATCATAGGAAGAGGACACACAATGTAGTGTGTCACGTTGCTGGAATGTATGGAAGCATTTATTGGGCTTCAAATTGTCGAAGGCTAACTTAGGTTGAGTATGCTAGAGCACGTCTTGTTGCTCTTACATTTTTTGGTTAATAACACTTTTGGTCCCTTAAATATGCATTTTTTATCAGTTTAGTTCTCATTGTATCAATTTTATCAATTTGGTCTCTAAAGTATTCAATTTGTGTCACTTTAGTCCCTAATCAGACATTCCGTTAAGTTTTTTTGACAGAAGTGACTATGTTTTATTTTTTTAAATGGTACATGTTCAACATATAATCATTCCGTTAAAAACTTAATAGTCCATCTATGTAGAGACCAAATTAACAAAATTGATACAATGAAAACTAAACTTACAAAAAATGCATACTTTAGAGATTAAAAGTGCTATTAACCCTATATTTTTTTACACTATTTGAGGAATACTTGGTTGTAGACAAGTCGCAGAATAAAGCAGCTTGTGTTTTAACAAGAAAATAGTTGGATGAAAAAAAGTATAGAAAATAGAATAGGGGGAAAAATTGGAGGACCAAAACAAGCAAAAAAATGAACTATTGGGAGAACATAGGAATTAGTTAAAAGATTTGATAGAAATTTGTGTTTCTCACTTTTGCCTTGTACAAAAAAACTTTTTAATGAAATTTTCTTCAACTTTGATTACAAATTAGAGTCATGACCAGAGATAGCCTAAGTTTCATGAAATTGCGTAGAAGTAGTCCCAAACAAAAGGTTACAACATCAAGAGTGTCTCATGATACATCAATAGAGATAGATTTTGGCACTTCTGCACCGCTTAAAGACGCCCCTTTTTTATGTTACAAGTATTAGTTATAATGTATTTATGATTTTAGTATCATGCAATTATAAGAAATATCTTTAGCCACTCATTTGTGTTTCTCATTGTAAAAATTGTGGGAATAGGAGCCACTTGTACTAGCAATGCACCACGTACGTTGCACGTGAATAATTTTTGTATATAAAATATTAATAATTTTTTTTTAGGTGTATGTGTTCCTAAATTAAATATCATCTTAAATTTATAAAAATTATGTTTTTATCACTCATATTATAATAATTAGTTTGTGCTTGACAGTGTGACAAATAAGTTTTATCTTATTCTGATTGTTCTTCATCAGATGATGAGTTACTATTAATTTCATTAATATTACATAATTCTTCCTCATAAAATGTTTCTGAAGAAGATTCTTCTTTATCACTTTCTAAATTTAAAACTATTTTTAAAATTTTATCTCTAAGGTCTTCTTCTAATATTAATTCATTTATTTTCTATTTTATTAAACATTTAGTAGTAATATGTCCCAATTTTTCACATTGAAAGCATTTAATAGGCTTCTTACCCTTTGCTTTAATTTTTTCCTTTTCATAAATCATTTTATGGAATTTTCGTCTTTTCTTATATGGTTTAGAATAAGTTTTTTTTTTTATTTGAAGATTTATCTTTTGGAACATGCTTAACAAAAACAGTAACATACTCAACAAAAAAAGAAAAAAATAGCAATATAGAACATTGAACAAAATTAAAAATAAAAATAGTAGCATTCAAACTCATAACCAGAGGAAGAAGTCTTCAATTCTTCAATATCTAAAAAAATAACACTGAAAAAATAATAACATGCTCAATAAAAAATAGTAACATGGTCAACAAAAAACGCAGTAACATGAAACATTGAAAAAATTTGAGGATTATTTATCAAAAAATAAAAATAAAAATAAAATTGGACATCAAACTAATAACATATTGAGCAAGTTTTTTAACCTTTTTTTTCAAAAACCAATGACATAAAAGTTCATGATGATCAGAACACAGTAGAAGATATGGTAGTTGTTGATGATGTTTCAAACCCTACTGATTTTGATGCTATGGAAAAAGAAATGATATCTAAGGAGAAAATTTTGTTGTACTGGAGTGATGATCTTTTTCTAACAAGAGAGAGAAAGAATATAAATTTCAATTTCAATTTAGGAGTGAATTAAGGGATAATAATTTTTAATGAAGAAATTAATTTAAAACTATTTTCAAGGTTTTTAAGGTTTCTATAATTGAACAGAATAACATTGCTAAGGGTATTTTTAAAATTTTAAAAAATAGTGGACTTAAATACTTATTAGTAAGATAAAAAACGGACATATTACCAAATAAATTTTATTGATGGAATCAAGTCATTATAAATCCATTCAGGAGGACTTAGCCCCAATTTTTCACTAGGTTTTAACTTATAATTCGTTGAATAAAATAACAATAGTTGTCAATATTCTACTCAATGCTTATTTTTAAGGGTAACATAATCACTTAGAAAGTTTCATAGATATTGATATTTATACATAGAAAATAGAGAATTAAAAAAGATGTTAGAGATAATTTGAAGATTTAAACAAATAAGAATATGATGGTAATTTAGTTATTTAACTATGGAAGGATAATCTAGTATTTAAAATTTTTTTATAAGGGTAAAATAATGAATTTAAAGTTTTTTATGTTAATGTATTTTTATTAGTAGTATAGATATAGATATGTAAACTTTTATATATATATATATATATATATTCTATATAAGTGCATTGCATGTTGATCATTTTCAATATTAAATATATTATTGCTATAAAAATTATGAAATAATGTCAATTGTACAAATAAACTCTGCTTAAATATTTGGTGTAGTATCTAGTGAAACTTAAGTTATGGACAAATTTAGTCTTATATTAACATGTAAAATTAAAGTTTTAATAATTTACTCCAAAGTTAATATCCATTGTTTACTCCAAAAGATAACAAATAAAGGGATTCTTATATTATGATAAGCTTGAGACGGTTTACTTCAAAATTCACTACCATATTTTCGATGACAAAAACAAATAACTAGTTAACACTAATTGTTTCATTATTTACTGAATGACAAATATTAAATTACACTTCAAAAGAATTGTCATACAGGCTTCATGACCATCCTAGAAAAAGAATTACCCACAAAAATCTATAATGAACATACTAAAATTTGTTTTACTACATTCAAATGGTAAAATGTATATTTCCAAAAATTAGTATCTGGTAACTTATGTCCTAGAGCAATTCAAAAAACCTAATCAAACTATGATCCACATAATGGAAGATCTAGTTTTAATTATTAAATGCATGAGAAGAATCACGTAATTTTTTCAACACAAGAGATATAATGCCAAATACGCAAAATGAGTTTCAGTGTTAAATAAAAAATGAACCTATTACCATGGATATTAACACATAGAAGGTATATGGTTTAGAGTAAATAAATCTCAAGATGTCATTTTCACAATGATTTTTCACAATTGATCACACTTGTTCATAAATAAAAAATACTTAACAAATCAAGAAGAAAATTTTCAAGATGTTAGTACAAGCCTAACTCCAAGCAAAACATAAATTATCTTAAAAGAGCAGCAATTTGCAACTAGATAAAAACGTGAATATGAGAGAATGAGAAAGGAATAGAATGGTATTACTATTAATTTATGATTGAAATGCATTTGATTATTAGTTGTCCATGTAGCCATAAAATGGAAGATGAAATGATTGAAATTCTATTTGATTAATTGATATAATTATTGCCAAGAATTTCTACCGTATGCAACGCTACACTTCAGTTTATATTAAATGAATGATAAAATGAACTTTGTGATGGTCATCGATATTATAATAGTTGTATTAATGATAATTTATTGTCTTTCATAAAGTAAAAAATGATTAATGGATTTACTGTAAACAAAAAAGTTTATAAGAAGTACATGAAAGAGACATAGAGTCATTAACTCGAGAAATAAAAAAAATATAATACATGAAACAATAATTATTGTGAAAATAAAAGAATATGAATAGTCATTTGAATAAAAAAAATTGAATATATATTTAATATTAGGTAATTAAAAAATTAAAAAAAAGTGCAATACATAGAACAATAATTCTTGTAGAAATGGAAGTATATGAAGAGTCATTTGAATATATAATTAATATTAGGTAATTAAATAAATAAGGATATAGGTGCCTTTAATATTTTTTATAGGGATGTAATAGACAATCAAAAGTTTTTCAATTAACTTTCTTTTATTAGTAGTATCGATATAGATTCATCTAGATAGAGTAGTCCTTTATTAGTAGGTTACACCATCAAGAGTGCCTCATGATGTATCAGTAGAGGCAGACATTGATGCACCCGCATTGCTTGGAGATGTCCCTGTGTAAGAAATGACAATCGATCCTGAGCCATTATCAACTGGACCGTTGAGTTACAGGTATAGCTATTTGATTTAACTTTTTTATGCGGTAGTTGTAAGTTTAATAACTTGTAATATACTCAATTAGTGTAGGTGACATATCTATATATCCGAAGTTTACAAGTTGGGGCATGTGGCTTGATTAAATGCATAATGATTAGGTGATCGCATTCAGTTTTCTAGGCATTTCATTGACCGATAAAAGATGAACAAAATGCTATATGGACTATTATTGTGATTTTAAATGGTATGTTAACCACACAGTATGTGACGCCTCTAAAATCGGAAGTCATTTATTAATTCGTTGATCACCTATCAACCTATAGGATACCTGTGAATACCGTGAAACTCGATATCACACCGCTATGCCCCATTTACCGAAATTCATAATTTAACAAAATTCGGGCAGAGTCTCCTTTGTACGAGGAGCTCTACCAAAAACACAACATGTGCAATCATACAACATTGACCACATCAAGTCCATTTATCCATACTCATATAATAACATGCAATTTTACATTAAACATAGTCCATATGAGTTCGATTATAATCCTTTACATTCATTACATACCCAAAAACTAATTTGCATCTTAGTTTTACAAAAGCATAGTTTAAAAGCTACATTTCAGTTTTTCTTCACCAATGAGGGCCCGAATGAGAGTCGTCCACCAACTCATGTCCCGCACCTGAAATATTATCCCCATAAAGTATGAGTCACGCTCTATATGGTACTTTTAAAAAGGTACTCCCCAACCTAAATGCATATGAAATGTTTACATGTAATTCACAAGCAACAATCACTCCATTCAAGAATATGCAATTCAACAATGGAATTTTCAATGTCATGGCATGATATGAGATAAGACTCACAGATGCAACTCAATCTGATTCTTTACCTGTTCCCTCAACACATGCAATGTTGTGTGCATGAATCCAGACATTCCAAGCCCCCGCCATTGATGTTACACATCCAATGACCTTTTTTAAAATAAACCATGTGTCTTTGTTGGGTATTCGAATTTTGGAATCTCACTGTCGGTTCCATACACTGTTACACTTTTTTAGACTTACACCATCAGAAGTGTATAAATTAGTAACCGGGTTTTGCACCTAAGGGAGTATCTAGCCCTTTTTGTTATACCCGACACAAATTTTTCATGCAACTGTGCAACTCAGCTAGACCTAAGTCCAATTTTTCTGAGACCACGCCTCAATCACCAAGAATGATGTTTAATTAAAAAATATACACACACATACTCATGTAAAATGCCCACGAATGTGATGTTACCCGTGCATATTCAATGTAAATGTACAATTGTAATTCTCAACCATTTTCAATATGTCATAAGCATGTTATGAACAATTCAATATCCAAAAACCTTTTCCATGGTAAATTATATCATAAACATATAACCATCATAAACAACATTAATACTAATATAACATATACCAACACCAACTCTCAAGCATGTTATAACACAATCAATACAAATAACACACTTAATCCACATAGACATTTCATCAAACACCTTTAAGGCATAAATGTAAACACATAACATGTCCAATCAATACATTTCTCAAGAAATTACAAACAAGTAATTTCTAAGTATCCAATTCATGCTAGAATTGATTTTAACTATTCTTCATACCCAAACAATTTATAACATTTTCAATGAAACCAACATGCTACATCAATATAAGTATTTTATCAAACACCTTTAAGGAATCAAATCATGTAACACACAATCATGCCCAATTTATCACATTTTTCATGAATTTACTAAACAAGTAAATTCTACAAACTCAATTCATGTAAGATTGGTTTAACATATTTCTATACTCATTTTTCATTATCTAGTTACACTAAGAGTACATCAAATAAGAAAATTCATCTCAAGTCATACTATCCATATCATATGGATCCCTAAGTTGAAAATAAACTTAATTAGCAATAGGAACCAATAAATATACAATAAGTAGTCTTAGATCCTATTTTAATAACTTTGGGAATAGAAACCATTACCTTACCCAAACACCCCCACACTTTTAAATATTTGTAGGAAGGACTCCTACCTTTCCATAATTCTTAAGGGATTTTGTCTAACTTCTTGTGGCGTAATTTATTTAAAATATAGTTTGCTGAAAGCAAAGCTTCCCCTATAAGTTCTGAGGTAATCTCAAACTAATCAACATGACATTCATCATCTCTTTCAATGCTCTATTTTTACGTTCAACAATTCTATTTTGCTAAAGTGTATAAGACACAGAAGTTTGGTGAATAATACTATGATCTTGACAGAACCTGATGGGTTAAGCCCAAATAGTCCAATTTATGTGTTAAAGTCCAACCCCAGTTGAGGAGCCCAACCTCATTTTGATTCCACCAAGCCCAAGACAGTCCAAGACCAGTTAGACTTCTTGCTTAGCACGTCACCAAGAGGAAGCACGGGAAGCTTATCTGCACCGCCTTAAGGAAGAAAACGGTCCAATCTTTGACCACGTTTCACGAAGAGCTCCCCAACCTCTTCCTTCCGTTGAGGATAAGTCGTGATCTCCACCAAAGATAATCTCTAAGCTGCGATAAAGAAGCCTTGAGGATATGTCATGATCTCCACAAGAATGATCTCTTA
>CAUOFW020001070.1:374748-421381 GCA_963454935.2 Ilex paraguariensis | reverse complement strand
ATAAGTCGTGATCTCCACCGAAGATAATCTCTAAGCTGCGATAAAGAAGCCTTGAGGATATGTTATGATCTCCACAAGAATGATCTCTTATCTACTATAAAATGGCTCTAATCTGAGAGAGAAAGGGACACACATGCTCCATCAGAGACTTACAGAAGACGAACCAACTACCGGAGATTATTATTCTCCATTCCCCCTCAAAAAGCTTGTATCTCCATTCTCCATACCTTTGAATCAATAAAATACCCGGCGACTGAAGCCATTGAAGAGTGGACGTAGGTCGAATTGACCGAACCACTATAAGTTGTGTNCGGCGACTGAAGCCATTGAAGAGTGGACGTAGGTCGAATTGACCGAACCACTATAAATTGTGTCTTCTTTAATTCTTTCGTTGATTTCATTGCATTTATTATCTATACTTGACAGGTGGTGTGCAAAATCATTTTTGTGCATCATCAGAACCTATTGAAAGGTGCGCCATATTCACCACCTCAATTATTTCTTATTGTCTTAATCTTTTTGTCAAGTTGATTTTCAACCTCATTCTTATAATGCATAAATTTTTTCAATACTTCTTCTTTACTCCTTAGCAAATATACATAGCAATATTTTATGCAATCATTAATAAATGTAACAAAATATTTCTTTCCACCTTTAGTTTGAATATATTTTAAATCACTTGTATCACTATGAATTAACTCTAGAGGTTCAATGCTTCTTTCAATATTATGAAATGATGTTCTAGTTAATTTTGATTTAACACATGCCTCACATTTATGATTTGCATAAATATTAAATTTAGGCAACAATTCTAAATTCATTAATTTATGCAAAGTATCAAAATTAACATGTTCTAATTTACCATGTCATTCATTAGAAGACTCAAGCATATAAGCAGAAGATGTGTTATTATTATTAAAATTAGATACAATTGTCATTACATTCATCTTAAAGAGCTCATTGCTCATATATCTCTTGCCCACATAAATCTCACTCTTGGTGAGTACAAATTTATCTGATTCAAAAATCAACCCAAAACCCTTCTTATTCAACAACGATGCAGACACAAGATTTTTTCGAAATTTTGGAACATGTAACACATCATTGAAAGTAAGTTCTTTTTCGGAAGTCATCTTCAATATAACCTTTCCTTTGCCTCAACTTTGGAAGTAGAGAAGTTTTCCATGAATGGTTGCTCTCTATCATTAATTACTTCATATGAAGAAAATATCTTCTTATCTGAACATATATGTCTAGTGGCCCCGGTGTCCACCCACCATTCTTTGATATTTTTCACAAATTTTACTTCATATACTACAGCAGAAAAACTCATATTAGAAATATTTTCAAAATTTTTTTTTTACCTCGGTTATATTGACTTGGGCAGCCTCCCTCTTGTGGTTCACTTGTATTATACGGCTTTGAAAATCTTTTACACTATGTTCCGATTTATTGCACACAAAACAGTTGCCTTTGAACTTTTTAGAATCACCACTCTAGGCCCCTTGTTGACCAACATACTTCATTTTCTTATTGGTTTTATGTCCCTCTTCAATTACATGTGCCTTTGACTTCATGAAATGATTATCAACTTTCTTTTCGGAGACTCTATTGTCCTCCTCAATCCTCAATTTCACGATTAAGTTTTCAAATTTCATTTCTTTGCATTTGTGCTTCATATAATTTTTGAAATCCTTCCAATTTTGCGGTAATTTCTCAATAATTACAGCCACTTGAAAATATTCACTAAGCACCATCCATTCAGCATGAATCTCATGTAGGATCACTTGAAGATCTTGAACTTGACTTATGATAGTCTTAAAATCCACTATTTTTTAGTCAAGGAATCTGCCCACAACGAATTTCTTCATTTCGGCATCCTCTTTCTTGTATTTTCTATTCAAGGATTCTCACAGCTCTCTAGCCATCTTTATTGGACTATACACATTATATAATGTGTTATCCAATCTATTAAGGATATAGTTTTTACATAGAAAATTAGAGTGCTTCTATGCATCCATCGCAGCAACAACTTGGCGGTTGGTCTCATTCTTACTACAAACATGAGCATCCTCACGAAGAAACTTTGCAAGATTTAATGTAGTGAGATAAAATAGCATTTTATGTTGTCATCTCTTTAAATTGTTCCAATTGAAATTTTTGAGTTTCTCCCCATGCGACACATGAGTATGAACATAAATAGGCACCACAGACACAATATAATTTGTAGTAGCAGGAACATTATTATCATTTGCAACCATTTCTGATAAATAAATATTACAAACTATTCAAAATAGGAAAATAATAATACTTTTCAAAGCAAGTTATTAAAATAGAGAAAATCTATGTTATGGTTCAGTGTTACTGTTTAGAAGTTACTGTTTCAACGTTTTTGTATGGTGTCACTGTTTAGTGTAACTGTTTAAATCAAAGTCACTGTTTGTTATAACTATTTAAATCAGAATCATTGTTTGGTGTAACAGTTTAAATAGAGCATGCAATTTTTTACAAAAGTTTTAAGTTTCTTCAAAATATCATAGATTGTAAACAAAACAGGTTTTAATTTTTTTTAGAACAGTCTAAAAATTAAAACATGTATAAAAAATACAATGAGCAACTATACAAATTTGAAATCTATTTTAAGATTGTTGAATGTGGTATGCCAAATATTGTAAAATCACTTATTGAAATTTCTGATTTGAAACATATGATGTATAACAAAACAGTAACAATTAAGTGCAAAACAGTTACATAGAAACAGTCTTACACGAAAGAGTTACACAAAAGAGTTACAGGTAATTATTTGTTTAAGCAATATAAATACTAACCTGGTTGCAAAATAGGAACTATTGTTGAACTTTATGTAGATTAAGGCTAGTGTTTGACACTATATCCTTAAGACAGATTTTTTCCCCTCACACACGATGCTTATGGAATATCGGGCGTTTACTTCCCAGGATAAAATGATCTTTACACGAGTAAAAGTAGCACTCCAATCTACTCGTTCAGTGAACCAGAAATTGTGTTATATATTTTCCAACACACTGCCTTAATGCCGAAATGCATACTGCAAATGCACTAATGTTTGCCTTAATAGACTGAACAACGAATATGAATGGATGAATGAATGAATGCATGAACTGTGTATTTATAGACATTCTAGTGATTGTTCAGACAACCACCATACTAAAAGACATAATTCAAAAGATAAAATGCAACAACTAGAAGACACCTTGAGTAACTGTTCTCTATAAACAGATATAGCTTAAAAATTTTGGACTAGACTCAAAATTTTGAAATGGAGGGAAGCAAAAATCCAAAACAATGCGATTCAAAGGATATCAAAAATTAAATTTGGATTAAGAAATTCTTGCCCAATTAAATAAATGGATTTTCTCCAAAAAGATAGGGTTTAGTATAAACCACATCTATACCCGTACCCAGGCATGAGCCCGACCCCGACCCTGACCCGTCCAGGGCGTGGCAAGGCGGGCAGGTGGCGCGCATGTGTTTTTGAATCGAAGGCATGTAGGTGTTCACTCCGCTCATAAAATTGTGGTACCCCTTGTGGCCCAATCCCATAGAGCAAACTTGGTCTATATATGCCCATGTAAAATTTTTTACTCAACCAATGTGAGATTGATGTCAAATCCTATATTGCACAACTTTTATTTTCACATATCAAGAGGGTCACATTGGAGTCCATTTTCTTATTCATTTTTCACTCAATTTGAGCAAGTGAATATACTACATTATTCTCTTTACGTAGTAGAATATGAACCCATGAAAATTTACTTGAAACAATAAACAGATCCCACTTTAATTTAGGCTTAAAGTTGACCAAAAATTCAATTTTTACACTTAAAAAACTGTTTTGCTCCAACAATTTATGCTGAGATTTGGTCATAATTTATAATATCATATCACAAACTTCTGTTACAAGTAATACAAATTAACTGTGAGTTGCACTTACCTTTTTTATTAATAATTTCATATCATTGTAACCTAATTGTATTTTGTTGTATAAGAGTCAAATTTGCATTTAACTGGCAGTGTTGTCTGCGTTGTTCGAATTCTCTTCTTTTGTCAACAAGTGAGTTTCTTTCCTTTGGCGTCTATGACATTCATGTTGATGTCGCATTTTTACTTTACCTTATGTTTTTTTCTAGCTGTATGAATGCAAGCATCACACAATCATTTTTTCAAGATGTATCACATGCTTTCATAATGGAATCTAGTTTGTTACTTGAAAACTATAATCGTTTGGCAATTGAGATGATATTTTGATTAGAGAATTCTATTGATTCAAGCCGCAATTCTAGCAGGGGTGAAGCTAAGAGCATCTCCAACCATAATTATTTAGACTTAAATTTGAGTAAAAAGTTTGATTTGGTATAGGGTAATCTAATGGATAAACTCAAATATCTACTCAAGTCTTTTTAAAAAAAATTTATTGTCCTAAAACTCAATTTTTTTTTGTGTCATTCAAATCATGATATTTGATAAAATAAATGAAAGTTTCATAAAAAAAATGAATATGTATACAACACTCCATGAAAATAAAGAAATCATCCTAAAATTCTAAAAAATAACTATTTTGACATGGGTCTAATCTAAAGAATACAAAAACATATTTTTTTTAACAAAAATAGAAGATTGAAGAAATAAAATGACGAATTTTTTAAATTTGTGGGTAACGAAGGCTTAAAATTTTAGGAATAATCGTTGGCCTGAAATTATACTACTGATAGTGTTTAACTCGAAAAAATCAAAGAAAATTTTGATAGGTAGACTTAAGATTTATATAGTATAAAAGATAGGTGAAATTAAGATTTTAAAAAATACAAGAAATCAAGAAGATAGAAGATGAAAAGAAAAAAACTTACCTACAGATCTTCAAAAGATTTGCGAAAGTTTTGGTGGTGGTTGACACTAGAAATAGCATAGTAGAGAAAGGCAAGAAGAGACACGAAAACAAGTCATTGAAGAATTCTTTTAGTTTTGGATAGGTTAAAAGGTTATTGTTAAAAATTTAGTATAAAATTTGAATCTGCTTTAATTTGGGTCTATAATAAGTTTTGCCTTGATTTGATATAGGTTTGAGTCCAAGATTCGAGAATTTTTTTGAAATATTTTGACTCAAATTTATATTTGAGTCTACATTTGAGTCAATGTTAAAGATGCTCTAAAAAAAAAAATTTAGGGTGGACACATTAACACGTTTTAATTTTTTTTAATTGACCATAAAAGTTCATAAATTTATATTTATTAAAATTATATTTAATACTTAAAAGTTTAGTAAATAATTAGAAGATTAAAAATCTATATATATATATATATAAAATGAACAAAAAAAAAAAACAATTAAAACTCTTATCAAGAATGCGATTAATTATTATTACTTACAATTAATTATAGTATGTTTTTCTTATTTGAAAGAGTTACAATCAATTTTATTAATAATATTTTTTTTATACATAAAATTGTGGTAACAATATTCTATTTATGATTTTATAGTGTACTATATGAGGATACACATTTGTATACAATAACGAAATAACCCTACAACTTAAAAAAAATTTAAAATAACCTCAATATGTTCAAAACATATTCGGTCATGTCTAAAAAATAACAATAATATTAGTTGTACCTAATTTGAGATTTAATTGATGACGACCCAATAATTTATGACCATGGGATAGATAATAAAATTTATAAATATTAAGACTCACTATTATACTTTATATCACAATTTATTAACTCTTTAAATTAGGTCTCAATAATATTGTTCAAAAAATTAACAATCATTTAGGCAGGAGTTGATTCAAATCGATATCATCAAAACACAATATTGGGGTGTACACAATTAAATATGTCTAAATTTTATTTCAAAACATACATCTTGTGCCTACCCTAGCCCAAGGGTGGCTCCGCCCCTAAATTTTGGGATGAATGAAAAATATTACTTCAAGATGGATGATTATTTCAATAGTTTGTGGTTGATTTATAGTTGATTGTGCATCGTCCGAGGTCAACATTGGTATATTTATAAAACAAATATTTTTTGAGTGAAAAGATTTGAGAAGTCTTTCTTTCCCAAATATTTTTCTAAAATTTTAAAATATTTAATTACTTTTATCCAATTAAATTATTCAATTTAAGTTATTTAAGTACTCCCTCCATGTTTTTTTAAACTCTTACTATTATTTTTTCATTATTGTAAATTTAAATTCTTACTAATCTTTTTTCACAATTTCATATTTAGCAAAATACAGAGAGAGCGAGAGAGAGCGCACGTGTCACCACATCCACTCCCTTCCTCAGTTCTTCGACCCTTCTGTTCCAACCCTTCTGTTCCAACTGTCACCCCTCGAAGGATAACGTTCCACTCTCTCCCTCTCTTATCGTTTCTATGGCGATATCTTCTTCGTTTCTCAGCCGAATTCAAATTGAAGGTAATAACTAACTACTTGTTCTTTCACAACTTTGCTCTTGAAACATCCACCACATTCTTATTTCTTTCAATTGCAGAACGAGCTAGTACTTCTGTTTTCTCTTTTGTTGGTTAATTTTTTCAATTATCTAATTTTTCATTTTCTTTTTCTTTGTTAGGTTGGTTACCACCTCCAAATCATGTAAACAGGCAACAGAGTTTATGTTTTTCTGTAAGTTCTCCAAAATTTACCCCTCTCTTTCTACTTGTTTCTTTTAGTAAATGTCAGTACATATAAACTTGCTAATTCCGGGTATGAAGTTTTTTTTTTTCATGTCAGAAATAACATTAAAGAAATGGCAAAATAGAAGGATCTGGGTGGAGTCAATCAGGCTGTATTCTGTGTTAATCACTAACTGTTCTAAAAAGTTTTAGCAGATTGATAGGTATGTATTGGAGATACGAGTGTTAAACTTTGATTTGCTATTTAGTTGAACTTTGGGAATTTGTGATTTGCTATTTAGTTGAACTTTGGGAATTTGGCTAATAGTATTAAAATTATCGTTATACTAGTAATATCCCGTGACCGAAGACACTTTACAATACCAAAAATTTAGCCTTGATTGTACAACATTTATATTTTAAATATAGCAATTTTTTTTTTAATTTTCTTTATAATGTAGTTTAAAATTAAAATAAACAAAGAGAAAATAAGAGAAAGATATGTGTGGATTAGTAGGGTTATCTAGTATTAAGAATTGTGTTGATTGAGTTATCTAAAATTAGAGGTTGTGCAGAAGATTTTACTTTTTGTGCAGAAAAAATATTTAGGATAAATTTTGTATGATTGGATCGAAATAGATAAAAGTTGGATCAATCTTAATCATTGCTGTGCTTTTATAAGTTGAGAATTCATCTTTCTAGTTGTAATATTAGATAGGTGGCTTCTAGTGTAATGCCTCAAGGTTGTCTCCATCAAGGGTTCATAGTATGTTGCTTTGTCCTTTTTCCCAACAGAATGCTATGCCTTGGGGTGTCTGTACACACCTTATGTACTGTGGTTCGACAGGACAGTAGTGAGAGCCATCCTCTAAAATTTCAAAATTGATTGCGTGGGATCGTGTGGTAGGTTATCTAAGTAATAGCTTTAGCCTTCCACCAAGGGCTCTCTAATTCTAATATAGCTCCTAATGTAACGCCTTTTCTCNAGCGTGTGATAGGTTATCTAAGTAATATCTTTAGCCTTCCACCAAGGGCTCTCTAATTCTAATATAGCTCCTAATGTAACGCCTTTTCTCCATCAAGGGTCCATAGTATGTTGCCTTGTCCTTGTCCTAACAGAATGCTATGCCTCGGGGCTAGGAAGCACGGATACGAATATGGGATATGGGTACAATACTATACGGATATATCAATACGACAAAATCCCAAAAAATAGGATACGGATACGACCGAGATACGTCAATAAATAAATAAATATATATATATATATATATGTTTTTTTTTTAATATTTTTACTGTTATGTAATGACTTGATTGCTATAATTTTTAGTGATTGTTTAACAATAATAAACAACATTAATAATTTTTTATTTTAAAAAAGTTACCTATCGTTTTAGTATGGTATATCTACAAAGTGAATGTGATAAATTAAAGGAATAAAAATCAATATTTAATGACATGTTTGCTTAGAAGTATTTGTTGTTAAGATTGTAGAGTAATCAACTCATTTAAACTCTTTGAACATGTGATAAAGGATAATATTTGTAAAATACCCATTTCTCGTCCAAGTCATATGTATTTTTGTTGATGTATTGCATTATATTTTTATATACTTACTTCTCTGTATATGAAAATATTTGCAACGTATCCATATATTTTATTTATTATTGGATACATTTGTTGTGTATCCGATATGTATCTTTGAATATCCGATGAGTATCGTATCCGATACGAATATGTTGACCTTAACTAAGTATTCGTGCCTTGTAGCCTCAAGGTGTGTTGGCTACGTAGTATATACACACCTTATGATTGTAGTTCAGCAAGACAGTGATTTGGGACATGATAATTAGCATAGTGAGAGCCATCCTCTAAAATTTCAAAATTGATGGGTTATCGAAGTAATAGCCTTAGTCAATGGTGGATATACTAAGGAGCCAAGGGGGTTGGCACACCCACAAAATTTTTAATTTTTTTTTTTTTTTGTATGTGTATAGATATCTATGTAATAATACACCTCATATGTTGATGAGACATTATAAACATTTATGGTATTGTGACCACCCTATTATGTACATACTTTGATTTGCATATTTATGGTTTTATTTGTTCTATGTTTTTAATAAGAAGTTGAAATTGACTTGTAATTTACTATTATTTTGTATGACTGTATTTCGATTTTACTGATGATTATTGTATTTAATGTATTTTAGGTGAGTTTCAATTTTAGTACTATACTTCTTAAATTTTTGTTTATTGGCTTTGCTATTTTGATGCCTTGATTTTAATATGAGAAAATAGTGCGTAAAATAAATTAGAAATTAAAGATTGTAAAAACTAAGTTGAGTAACCGAATGAATGGCCGAGAACTTGATTATATAAAAAGATATTCTCAATATCATAGACAATGAAGTTATTATATAATGTTCTTAAATATTAAAACTCATTTGGCCAATTGTAAAAATTGTGATTAACCTCACATTTTTTGTTTTTTTTTTTCCTTTGTGTCTTTATCAATTTGAGGACTTTTGCCATCAATAAATATTCATATATAGAATATAATGTAGTAAATATAAATGTATTATTTTACTTTTATTGATTACTGGCTGAATAAATAAAAAACTTAAGATGCCCACCCAATAGAATTTTTTTGGCTCTGTCCTAGGCCTTAGCCTTCCACCAAGGGCTCTCTTTGGGGAAAAAGGGCGGGGTGTGACATTCAACAAGCTAATTTCACATGCCAGAATGATGAAATTCCTCCCCCCCCTCCCTCTCTCTCTCTAGGGCTTTGCTTTGGGTTATTTGGGGAGGGGAGATTTAATTTCATTGAATAGGTAAGGAGCCAAACTAAGGTATGATTCTATTAACTTTTCTCATTCTTGCTTGGGTATCCCTTGTAGCCTACCAAAATACTAAGGCCATCTAGCCTCTTGACACATGCCCACCTGATATTTAAGCCAACTTACAGGGCACGAAATCATCTGCTGACACATGTACTGCAAATTGGACTCTCATAGTCAAAATGAGACAATAGGCATTATTCCTTTGAAGGCAGTTGCCACGAACTCCAAAATTTGGAGCTACACTTGAAGATCTACATAGTACCTCAGTTTGAAGAAACAAGATAGACCTGGCTTGTTTAGGTACAATGTCAACTAAAAAGCAGATTTTCGGCCACTCGAACTGCATCCGGATCAGTAAGGTTACATGGATTGGTGGCTAGAGCACTAGTTCATAAGAAGGCAGAGAGGGAAAGAGATACGGAGTTTGGAAGTCATAGATAAAGTGATGCGAGGTGACCGAGTTGAGTGGTAAGAGACACATAGACGACGATGAGAGTGGAAGTTGAATTAGGGTTGAAATTTTTTATTCATTTTACACCCCATACATATGGGTTGTATGTGGGTCGTGTTTAAGTTTGTGTTAACGTGTGGAAAAGATTAATTAAGTGGTTCAATCAAACAAAAATTGGGTTATCCAGGTTTGACGCCAAAGCAAACCATCTATAATTTGTGTTGCCGTGTTGGGGTGTCATGTCAACATGTATTGTCAAAAATTACCATTCCTACAGCTCCTCCCTATTTCAAAGAGATCAGAAAACCACTATATCAAGTAGGATACAGATAGACTCAGTCAAAATGCATCAAATTTGACTGGAATAAGATTTCGCAATTCCTTGGAAGTCTTGGTCTCTTTTTTCCTGGATAGGAAACTACTTTTGATTGAAGAAATCCGTTAGTAGAAAGAAGTGGACAAGTAATACATCCCAAATAACATAAAGAAAAAACACAAAACAACATCATAACTACAATAGAGACTTCCTCCTAACTACATGCCACATTCCATATTTGAGGAGTCAAAAAAAAGGGAGATCTTGGAATTCTTTAAAAGCCACAACCTTTGGCCAATAACTTTGCTCTTTTGCCCCATCAACCTCTACTTTTACTTCAATGATTCTATTGTTTCTTTCCATCAAAATCACCCAAAAAGTCACCAAAACAACACGAGCTACATAAGAGACTTCCTCCTAACTACATGTTGTATTCCAAATTTGAGTTTAGAAAAAATGGAGATCCTAAAACTTTTTGAATGCTGCAACCTTTCCTTTAAGGAGGCCAAGAACTTTACTTTTTCGCCCATAAACTTATCAACCTCCACTTTATGTTCAAAGATTTTATTGTTTCTTTCCATCCAAATCACCTAAAAAATCTACATAATGCAACCCCAAAGAGTGGAGGCCATACTCCCGTTCTCAAACTAACCACATGTTTCCATGACTAAGTAAACACAATGACGTGGAATAACCAAATCCTAGCCTAAAATATATCAAATGAGAGCGAATGCGTCATTGAAGTAAATAAGAAATTCCTTTCATTCATTATTGAAAATAAGACAGATAAAAGTAAAGTAAAGAGGCTCGAAAGGTTGACTTAGATAGGGTGCATGTTAGCACACTTATGTTTTCTTCGTTTAGTCAAGCGGTTTATCAAAGAGAATTCCTGCTGTTGCTGGGCATGCCTTTGAGTTCCTACTTTGAATGATGGTAATTTGCTATTCTCAAAGATAGACTTTCCCGTCTCTTAGAAAGAGCAGCTAAATGATCAGGTCAGACGGTGTAGGTAGCTTGACCGCCTTATCCGTCATTGAAACACAAGTTGGAGACATATTAATCTTCCTTTTCGCGGAATCGATCCCAAAGCCCTGCCTTCAAAGAAAGATACTCTTACGCGTTCGTGCTCCAATAAAGTGAAACACTTCACTCACTGGAACGAGCATATAAGAGGTTTCTTCTTGAGTTAAGTCCAAGGCTCGGGCTCCCAGGAATGAGGCCTTCTTCGCCTTCCACCTAAGGTGCGCAGGAAAGGGCCAAAGCCAACCTTTTTCTTTTGTATCCCAATGGATTTTTTCATGGTTTCGGAAGGGATGAACTAAAAAGCATCATTGACTGCGGTTATGAGGGCAGCATACCTGGTCGAATAACCAAGAGTGGAGGCTTTGTTTGGGCGAGGTTTGAGAGAGCCTAGACTTTTTTGATATACCTAAGAAGCTGTGACATCTGAAGAATGTCCGATTTCATATGTTTAAATCATCTCCGTTGAGAAAAGAATATTTGACCCGGAATAAGGTAGTGACTAAAGAGATTATTAATACCTTTATTGCAACTCCTACCAATTGCACACCGTTGGGGGAGAGACAAGCATTTGGTTTCTCCTGTGAAACAAGTTTCATGTATTAATTCTTCCATGAGCAACAGTCCATGCAAAAATCCTACGCTTTTTAGCATTTCAAATCATCATTTGTGGGTCAAAATTGGAGGAAAGTGGATTGTCTATCAACGAATAAAAGAAAACCTTAAAAGAAAATGTACCGGAAGTATCAAGATCCCACAACCTTTTATTAGAAATTACTGATTCCAAATACACCAAATGAAACAAAGACAGCAAAGATGAAATTTTTACAATTTTTTAACCATTAGGTTTCCAAAAAAATTGAAATTCCAACCTCCTGAGAAGAAGAGGAAACCATATACAAGCAACAGGGACATTTTGAGACTGAGACTACTTGAAGAAACGAGGAAATAACAGAGCAAGAGAGTGCTCACCTTTCCAAAAACAAATTCTTTCACTGCTCCCCACTCACCCAACATGACCACAGTCTTCTCTTGAAGAAAATTTCTCAAATCTCTTAACAATAGGCCTTCATATTTTATCATAATCTCTAGCGAGTCCATCATAACTTGGGAAGTATGGTCCCTCATTTTTATGCCAACATTTTCAGTGTCAAGCAATAACTTTCCCTCCTCTTCCTCTTCAGATTGACTCCGTCACCAGAAGGATCCAGTAGCTTTTATTTACTGATTGTGTGATGAAGCCATTAGATTCAAAGAGCCAATAGCTGAGGAAGCCTGGTTAAAGATATGCCTCAAGTGCATAAAGGTTGAATCTAATGTGTTTGTTGTCCAGCTCTACTGTAAGATATTCACTCAATTGTTAGAACCAACTCAGGAGGCAGTCAACTGGCTTTAAAAAATGAGACCCCTATCAATTGTTTAAGAAGTTCCCTCATTTGCTTTAACCAACCTGATTTTTATTTTCTACATCATTTTTAACTTCCTTTCTCAATCTCCACATGTTTTTTTTGTCCTTAGAAGTCAATGTCAGCACTAACACTCAACATGAAGAACAAAATTGAGGAAATTATCATTCATTTTACCTGCAGCATAACACAATCCTTCACAAGGAAATTCAATCATCTTTGATTGATGATTTTTATGCTGTCTGTTTTGCTATTAAGAGATTTCTTATTGGTTTGAAATGTATATACCAACTGATTAAGATGGTTGCCTTTTCAATGTTTAAACTTTTTTTTTTTGCATTTTCTTCCCTTCACTCCCTCCTAAATTTTCATGTTGCTCTTTTAGTCATATAAAATAAAGAGGAAGGACATACGTGTGAAACATGGAGTAAGACTATTTTTTTTTTCTCTTCCCTCGAAAAGAAGTGTGTAAATGATATTGGGAATAGAGAATCATCTGTGCAAGCATCTATGACATATTACCTAAGCTAACATTCTGGAAAAACAAGCAATAACATATCAACAATGCATAATGCTGTTGCTATAGTCGAAATAATAAGCATTAGTGAAATATGGATACACAGGAGGCAGGAAAACCCTATTATTCTCCTCAGAATATCATGGCATGTATGCCACAATACTTTAGTCAAAGTTTTGCTATTTCAAGCTTAAGCCACCAGCACATGTGAAAACTTGATATCTTTTATGCACGTTGTATTTTTGCTGGGGAAGGAAAAAAACAAAGAACTTATGTTGAAAACTGTTCTTTTCTCTCTTTTGCGCACAATTTTCAAGAGCAACAAACAAAGTAGGCTGTCAACCTTGTTTTCTGCGTTCTGTAATTTAGAAAACTGATAGGACTTTTTTGCTACTTTTTGTTTGGAAGTCCTGATTCTATGTTCCATTCATGCTGGATCCATTGGGAAATCACATTAGTCAGGCGGCTATGAAGGTTTCATGTGGTCAAGTCAGTGTAGATGATTGCTATCTTAAGATTTTCGGAGTTGTATGTATTGGGACTATTTCTGATTTAAGGTTTAAGATACCCCCTAAAAATTCTTCTTTCATCATGACTTGAGTGTATGACGGGTTTCTGGATGATATATTTTTTTTGAAGTCATGCTTCTAAGTTATAAATCTTTACCAAGTTCTTTTCTTCACAAGAATCATAACAGGCTCTTTCCTCTGGGAGCTTCAACTAATAGAGCAAAGATTTTTACTTATTGCATTGCAGCGTACTCATTTTTTATTGCATTTGCTTTCGTTCAAAATTAAGTCCCATCCGTGATAGAATCCATGGATTTTACATGGAGAGGAAACCATTCAATTTCAAATTACCGCCTTTTGAATAATTTTATTATGTTATTGCTTAACCAAGGATCAAAATATCATTGCCAAACGTCCGAAACGTTTCCGTTTCCAAGAAGACTGAAATGAATCAGTGATGGAATTAAAATTCTAATATTTCGAGGTATTCCATAATATTTCGAGATGCTCTATAATATTTCAATTCATTTGCACAATTGTTTCCGAATGTTTTAAAGTATTTTAACATACTTTGATATATTCCAATCAATATTTTAGAAAAATAATTCTTAAATTATTATTATTTTTTATTATGTTTTTGAAACGAGTCAAAATGTTTCCGAAATACGTCGAAACGTTTTCGTTTCTTTGGTGACCGAAACAATATACCAAAACAAAATTTTAATCCTTTGACTTAGCATCTGGGATGCTATTTATCCATGTAGCGTGTATGCTTTTTCTTCGAAGTAAACTTCTGATGTATCAGCATTTCATTCTTCTAACTGTTCTAATGTTAGTGATGTGAAAACAATAGGCAACAAAGTAGGAAAAAGAAATAAAGGTTAGAAAGCTCTTACTGGAAAGAGTTTTTAGGTCACTGGTTCGCTAGACCTTAGCTCTTTGCAGGAAGATGTTTCTGGAAACCATCTCTTTGATCCCGACAAGTGCTAAATGTTAATATTCAAGTGTTGACATGAAGGTTGATACTAAATCTGAGGTGTTTCTTTTACTTTTCTTTTCAATTTCACTTGGCGACTCTGAAGGACAAATTTAACATTGTGATAACCAGTTAGCAGGGGAAAAAAGCGAAACAAAAAGTTACTTGGTGGTCGAGTGGGAGTCATTCCTAGGGGAGGAAATTGCCAACCAGATTCTGTTGAAAATAAGCAAGCAGGTGTAATTGGTTCTTACATAGTGTGCTTCTAATATGTGTCCCCTTGAAGTACCAAACTACAAAACCAGCATGGCAAAGTGAACCATTGATTATGTTTGCACCGGATTCCTGTTTTAGTTGAAATGAGGTATAGGTTTTTTAGTTGAACTTCTTGCCACCCTCTTTTTGTGCATTATTTGGTCTTGTTTGTCTGTCTTTTGGTCTATGGTTTCAATGCAGTTTTTAGGGGAACGGATACATCCATGCCTAAACATTTGAAATCTAGACCTTTAGTTTAATTTTTGTTTAACACCAGTTCCTTAAAATTCACGCACTAAAATATTCCTATGTTGCAGGACAAATTCAAGTTTCCTGCAAAAAGAAACCAAAATCAGGGGTTGCGAAACACACAATGCAGTGCATACCATTTGCTGGGAGTAATGGATTTTCCCAGTAATCAAGTCTCACCATTGCATGCAACAATATCGGGTAACCCTTTGTATCAGACTGGAGTCTCTCACAGTATCAAATTGGAGATGTCTCATGCAGTATCGGGATTAATGCAAAGATTACTGCTGGTGGATTTGGACCCTGCAACAGCGAAGCTGGCAATTGGGTTGCTGGGGCCTTTCTTCTCAGCCTTTGGCTTTCTGTTCATTTTGAGAATTGTCATGTCCTGGTACCCAAAACTTCCAGTAGGAAAATTTCCATATGTAATAGCTTATGCCCCCACGGAGCCACTTCTCAGCCCAACCCGGAAGTTGATTCCACCCCTTGGTGGAGTGGATGTAACTCCTGTTGTCTGGTTCGGATTGATCAGTTTCCTTAATGAAATATTAGTAGGCCCACAAGGGCTACTTGTCCTCCTATCTCAACAGGTTTAGCTAATGTACTGTCAGTATACACAATTGTTGCGGAAAGAAATGCATGCTCCTTTGGAATTTATTGTTGCAGTCCTTAGAAAAAAGCAATGAAGAAAGCTTATGTTCTACCTATGTTGCATAACTCATAGCTACTAGTGCCTCTAAATTTTGTATGACTTGTGATGCTTCTTATTATAATGATTTTGCATAGGTGCTTTCGAAGGATCTTCCTCTTATTTTGTGACGTCTCTCAGGTTCAAACAAGTTTCCTGACTCACGAAGAAAAAAGGTTGAGAAATGTGTAGTCCATAGTCAGGGTCATGGATCATCTCACAGGAANTCTCAGGTGGCTAGAAATTCCCAACCTGCAATAAAACCCTTCACTGTTCTAGACTTCTTTTGATCATTCCAGTCCGATTGCCAGTAAGAGTGTATCAATGTGAGGCAAGATTCTGGACCATTGAACCCATTCAATTCAATTCAATCACTGTTGACTGGGTTCCAATGCTGATAAAACTGGTCTGGAGACAAAAGATGCCTACCCACCTCCACCTATTCCCAAAGACCATCCCATCCCAGCCACTCCCCACGCAATTACTGCTAATTCGACAGCCCTCTCATTTATATTTCCACGAGAACCAAACAGAAGACTCTTAGAATTTGCATCATCATCAAATTCTATTTTAGGTATTGAGATGGATTTACCCTACTACCAAGGTAAAAAGGCCAAAGAACCACTGTGTTACTAATGCTCTTTTTCTTATGGAAAGTAAAAGAGATAAAAAATAAGAGGAATACACTTTTTATTCTTTAAAAAAGAAAAATAATAATGATACAATTGTTTTTTTTATGTAAAAAAAGATATATTTTTTATCACTATATTTATATATAAAATTAATATATATATATCAATCAAAAGATATAAAGAAATATAAAATACATTTCAATATAAATAATTAACTTTCCATTTACTTTCCTTCTTATTTTAAAAATTAATTTTGATAAATTAAAAAAAAAATTCATCCAGCCATTTTTTTATTTTTCTTATTTTCCTTTCTTACAAAACATGATGTTTTATATATTTTTCTAATTTTCCATCCTTCAAACTTTTCATTCTTTTATTTTTTTATCGTACCAAATGAAACATAAAACTCACCCCCAATTTGGGCCACGAGATGAACATCTACTTAATCACTCGAACAACCCTTCTTTGCCCTTGTCATATCAAGTTGAAATTCAAAACTTGTAGCAAACATTTCAATTTTATATTTAGGACAATTCCGACCCACCAATCAATTGAAATCCTGGAGTCATAGCATTCAAGTAAGAAGTGATATGTGGACAGGCCATGATACTGAACCACCAAAAGCCTTCAACCAGCTATATAACCATAAAAAGGCACCAAGCAAGAATACCTGTGGCAGATTATATGGCAATTCCAAGACCGACTCTTGTCAGGTAAATAGCACAAAACATAGATGGGTAGGAAACATCCAATTTCTATGTCCTCAGCCAACTTAATACACAAAACAAACCTCACTTCCAGCTTTAAACAGACAAGAACGAAGCACTCATCAGAAAATGTAGCACGCTTATTATTATCCTCATTCGCGTTCAATGCAAGCGCCAAAAAAGAGAGCTTCTAAAAGAATACCAATCAGTTTAGGCTTTTATTGTATGCCTACTGTCAAGTCTAAAGAGCAAACCCTGCCAGACCTTTGCCAAAGATTATATGCTTATTGCCAAGTCTAAAAGGAGCAAACCCCTGCAAAACCTCTTATCTAAATGAAAATTTCAGAACAAAATCAATACCTCCCCTCCAGCAAACATTAATAAACATGCACGATGGTAGTACACACCGATGTCATTTCCATTGCTGCTTCCAACAATTTCGAAGTCAAAAATCAAAAAGATTATATAGTATCAAACCACAGACGATATCTTGAGACAGTAACTTTCTGAGGCCACAAATCTCGTAGCATCCAAAAGGCACACCAATGACACATCTAGTTTCAACTCCTCAACGCTTAAATGTCAGCAGCAAGGAAGTTCCCAGATAGAGTTACCTGCAAAAAGTAAATTTGGATCATTTGCAGTTTGCATAATGTCCTTAAATATAACTGATGAGAAAAGTAGGACTACAAATTATGGATGCCAGCAAAACAGCGAGAAGATAAGTCTCTCGCTTCCGCTGTCAAAGGAGCAAATAAAAAGTAAATTTGGATCATTTGCAGTTTGCATAATTTCCTTGTATATAACTGATGAGAAAAGTAGGACTAAACATTATGGATGCCAGAAAGACAGAGAGAAGATAAGTCTGCACTTTTGCTGTCAAAGGAGCAAATAAGACCACAAATCCTACTTGTCCAAAAAATAAACCTATGCACATGCATAACCTAGTTGCCTTCCACTTCCAATATCAACCCTTATAACTTTAATATTAACTTCAAGCAGCACTACTTTTTATTTCACACATTAGTTATTAATATTTTAACTAGCAATCCAATTAATTTGATTTTCACAAGCAAATTCTGAGTAATTTGTTACATTTTTTCATCCATCATCTGTTTGATTTTGAATTCAGTTAACTATAAACCCAGTTAGATTTTTTTCTAATATTTATTCAATTGACATTTGATGCACAAATTAACAACTTCAATAAATCAAATATTAGTTACATATTTGTCAGTCGCTCAAATAGTAAGAATTATTTAGACTTCACACACTCATTGTTTGGGTCCAAATCCCAAGCTTCATGTGATGTGATATCCTACGANGGATTATTTAGACTTCACACTCATGGTTTGGGTCCAAATCCCAAGCTTCATGTGATGTGATATCCTACGACCACTCCTCAANGAATTATTTAGACTTCACACACTCATTGTTTGGGTCCAAATCCCAAGCTTCATGTGATGTGATATCCTACGACCACTCCTCAAAAACAAGTGTGTTGGTCAAAGAACAAAATCAAAAATTTTCAATAAAAGAACAAGTGAAAATAACTTTATACCCTCACATATCTTATTTTCTTCTCTAAATCTCTCTGGAGAATAAAGCGTTTTGCCTCTTGAGGTAAAATAACATTGTATGAGGGGAATAAGTCGTCAGATCAACAAAGCTGATGTTGCATATTTTTAGAGGGTGTATATATGTGTATATATATATATATTTATGCATGTACATATCCAAATACATATAACCTAAGAAGCACAGTTACAAATAGGAGACACAAGTAATACGAATCAAATACAACAAAACTTAAAAAATGAAGATAGATATATCTGGAATATCTATGATAAAATGTACGTAGTTGATCCTTTTACTACTATCTGATAACTTGGTAATTATAATTCTAAAGACTTCTTTAACAANAATACGAATCAAATACAACAAAACTTAAAAAATGAAGATAGATATATCTGGAATATATCTATGATAAAATGTACGTAGTTGATCCTTTTACTACTATCTGATAACTTGGTAATTATAATTCTAAAGACTTCTTTAACAATAATAAAAAAAATAGTAATTTTGTTTTCAAGAAAGTATTGATAATCTCATTATATATATAACTTCTTTAACAATAATTAAAAAAAATAGTAATTTTTTTTCAAGAAAGTATTGATAATCTCATTATAATAAAAATATAACTAGTTGATTATAACCAGGATTATACATATCTCATGACTAATTAAAGAAATTATAACTAAGATTTAACTAGTTGATTTCATTAGAATTTCTTATTGTCAAGACATATGGTTTAATTATTTCATCTTATACTTCTTTTAACATGTGAAGGTAAATAATACTTAAGAAAAACCCACATTCCTTCAAAGTGGTATGAATTTTTCTTGATTTGTTGCATTATGTCAATCCAAGAAGAAAATGCAAAGATTACAATTAAAAATTATACATACTACTCTACGTACGCACTTTAATATTAGAAGCATAAGAATTGTCGATATGTTTTAGTGAAGTATTCAAATATTTTATTATTATCAGATCTGTATGGTATGTATCTAATATAAATCCTTGAGTATAGTATCCGACACAATATCCAATATAAATATGTTGACCTTAACGAAGTAAAATTCATATTTCATAGCATATCACATACTTAAACAACCAAGAACTAGAAAACTAAATGTATTTGAAAAACCCACAACCAGAAAGTTTTCTTTTTCTTCTCTAATTTCTCCGTTGAGATTTTACAAAGACGGGATAATTTGCTAGCAGTATCAACATTGAACTTATATAAATAAATACAAAAATTATGAGTAGTAAAATGCAACGATAACGAAAACATATTAATAAACAAAAATAATTGTAAATTTGTGGAATACACTTCTTGAACATATCCAATCCTAATTCTTCTTTCATTGTTGCAGTTTTTTTTTCCATTGTGCTCTTTATTGTCAAAAAAAAAATCCAAAACAATCTTTCCATAAAGCTCTAAACCTAAAAACTTTATGTTCATGCTATGAATACCGATGAAGTATAATTGACTTGTAGAGAGGTGGAACCAAAATATCTGGAGAAATCAATTAATCTTAAATCTAAAAGATATGTAAGGACTGAGTTTTTATATGTTAACACAATATGAGGATTTCAAATGATCAGAAAACTAGGCCCCAAAACAAAAGGGAAAGAACAAGCAAATGAGAGCTCAACATAAAAAGGAAATCATTCAAGAAACTTTTGCAATTTGTTTGGGACTACATTACGATACTGCGATTTATATTTCTCCCCCTCTTTTTCAACCTACAACTCTGGGAAGATTGATTTATAGAACAGAAAGTTCCCCAGAAAAGAGGCAAACTGGTAAGAAAGCCAACCACAAAGGGGGAACGAACCGAAAAGCTCAGCTTTGCGGAGCGGACCAATCTTCCGTACCACTCCCTTGCTCTCTCTCTATAAAAAAAAACATATAGGAAGCATGAAGAGCTATGCCACTAATGTTGTGGTGAAGGTAATACCTGAGAAAGTCAAAGCTAAGGTTTCGTATGTGTTATATATACTATTTAAAAAGAGAAGAAGCTACCATCCACCGCGAGTTATAACTCGGATGGTTAGCGTTCTTGAATCTCACTAAGACTAGACGAGTTTTGCCAAAGGCAAGGCTTCTAATGTTTACCAGCTCGAAAACATGTATATAAGCCCACGTCCCCCTTGGCAGGACCTACCCCCTGCCCTTACGAGTAAGCGAGATACATCCTTGTGCATAAAAAAGAGAAGAGAAACCAAATTTAATTGCAGGAGGGATATTGAAAATTTTAGGGGGACGAAGTTCCCCCACTTGATGCCTTCCCTCCCTCATTGTCTCTCTCCTCTATCTAAACATTAAGTATGGTGTTCAATTAATCAAAATTTCAAAGTAAAAGCACTGAAAAACTAGAAGTGATAAGGCTTAAATGCTTCTATTTTTTTGACCAGCAACATCATTTTATTAATGATAAAAATATTACAAGAAAAAATAGTCCAAAGTATACAAAAAGAAATAAGAGCTGAAGTGCAGATTATTAAAACCACGGAGGGTTAAATGGTTGAGCCCACACAATAGGGGATAAAGTGTGATATTCCCGATTAAAAATTCATGTTTCATAGATCAGTAATGCCAGAGTAGTAATGTCAAGTGCATAATGGTAAAACGAAAAGCCAAGAACATTTTATATTTATATGGAATAACTTTCCAAAAATAGGACTTTGACGTCTTATCAAAAGCTGTCAGGACTTGCACATTCTATGAGAGAGAAGATGGTGCTACCTACTTCATGAACAAAGGAAAACTTTTTTTAAAAAAAAAAGGAGGGGGAGGGGGGGNCTTACTTCATGAACAAAGGAAAATTTTTTTAAAAAAAAAAAGGAGGGGGAGGGGGGGTTTGGGGTTCCTACTTAAAAAAAAATGACAAAAGTATAATTGACAGTGTGTGAAAGACAAAATAAGAGAGCTGCCTTAAATCTTACTACACACCTTCTCGCCCAGTTTGAATGGAGGAAGACCCTTGTAAGGGCATGTACTGCACCGGAAAGCATCCCCTAATCCGCACTGCATCAGTACATAGCACTTTTAGAGAGGAGATATACAAGCTAAACTCTATAATTGCAGATCTCGTTTGTCCATGTAGCACCACAGGTAAAAGACCATTATGGTATAGATGATTGGGCTTTCCATAGGACATTATTTAAATGAGATCCCATACAAGCATATATGTTGTGTGTGTGTTACTTTTCCATGTTCCATCCCTCCATTAAGATATTTAACATTAGTGGCCTAAGGAGCCTCATAATTGATATCTACATAATTAGCAAGGCAAAGATACGCACTCCAGGAAGGCCACAGCAAACAAGGATAAACATTTGTAGATGAAGACATAACAGTACATACACTGCCACAGGCTGATTGAGGATTGTCCATTTGATCCAGAGTCAGTCCCAGCTTCAGCACTTTCTCCTCCGCTTCAGCCCGCCCACAGGTGCAATTTTTGCATGCTTTCCTCGTGCTTCCAACTTCACAATCACCAACTGCAAAAGTGTGTTTATTACAATGAATGAACATAAAATCTTCAAAAAATCCCACATTGGATAACGTTCACAAACAGAATTGGAATATTTATCGTACCAAGTGGTAGCTGCGGTTTCTTCAAATCTTCTTCAGTCAACAGGCTATCCTCATCAATCAGATCCATATCATCATCAATCTGGACTTTAGGTAAAATTTTATTGACCTTCTTAATAGAAAAGGATGAACCAACTTTCCACGATGGCTTATTGGCCTTGATCTGCAAAAACAAAAAAGAGAATTAAAGTATTTTCTGAACAAACATCGTGGATAAACTCCAGTCAATTAAAGAAGTACGACCACGCCATCATCATCTAAAAAGATGGAAGAGTGATCAACAAGCAACCATCATACAAGTTGTTGTATTACGTAAGAATGACACCCACTTTAGTACCTACTGAGGGGGTATTAAGGGGGTTTGGGAGAGAGAGATTGGGCACGGGCCTAAACTTTGGCACTGTTAGAGTTTTTATTTATATTATTAGTGTAGGATGATATTGTAATTCCCATAATACACCAGTTTTCTCTCTTTTTTGTTTCTCTTCTTCTTCCTAACCCCAATATCACCTTTATTATTTCAACTTGATATCAGAGTGATTAATCTAATGTAAATAATTGTCAAACAATATAGTAGAAGACTCGAGGAAGAAAACGATAGAGACCCAGTCCCTGACGCCTGCAAATCAGTGGTGATGTCAACACCTGTCAGCGATCAACACTCAGGTCCAAGGTCGACTTATGGTGCTGAGATTTAGGGGTCATTTTTGTTAATTTTTTTAAGTCATCTGAATACACTTTCTTATTTTCAAATGCTTTTTGAAAATTTGAGGTTGATTTCTTCAATGTTACTTTTCAACGACATTCGATGATTGGTGATGCTTCCTGCTCTTACAGAGGGGTGCGTCTAACCCACAAGGACAATCTGGAAGAGACCCATATCACCTTGTGGCATGTTGATTGGTTTCTCATTGGTTTGTAGTAGTCGAGACTTGTTTTTGGTCTACTGGACTTCATTGATTGAACACAGGTGAGTTGTTTGTGTTGTGGTGCTGGTTTTGTGTTGGGTTGCATTGTGAGGACTTCTCTATGTTTGGTCCTACTGGTTTGAATAGTTAGTGCACTAGTTTGTGCTGGGTTGTTCAGTGTTTAATCCTACTTTCTGTTCATTTGGTTTATGGTCCAATTTTGGTTAGTCAAGCATTATTGGCTCACTTATTGTTTTGTTATTGGTGGTTGGATGTGGATTGTACTATTGCGACCTCTGAAGATGTAAAGGATACAACAGTGGATGCTCTAGTTCAAAAAAACTATTTTGTGGATGATCAGATTAGGCAAATTACTTCAATAAAGTTGAATGGCACTAACTATTACTCTTGGTTACATGTCATTAAAGTATTTCTACGTGCTAAATGGAAGCTAAATACTTGATTAAAAGCCCTCCTCCTGATTAGTCCAAAGGTTCTGAATGAAGTATAATCCCGATGATTTGGCCGAGTGTTTGAAGGCACAGCTGGTTGTGCTAGGCTACATCCAGAGATATGATGTGGATCATTATGAGACTTTTTCACCTATTGAATGCCTAAACTGCGGTAAAGAGTTCTTATTTTTGTTGCATTGAGTTGTGACTAGCCTTTGTATCAGCTAGACATCAAAAATATTTTTTTACATGGAGACTTACTGGAGAAGGGAGGTATATATGGTAAAACCTCCAGGTTATGTTGTATCTTGTAAGGAACACTTGGTATGTCATTTGAAAAAAGCACTACATAGCCTAAAACAATCACCACGAATTTTATTTGATAAGTTCAGTATTGTTATGCTTCATTATGGTTTTCAGTGTTCTATCTTAGATCATTTAATTTTTATTCGTTGCTTTTCCACAAGTGTTATCATTCTTAGTGCATGTTGATGATATTATCATTAGTGGTAATGATTCAGATAGTATTACCCACTACAAGATCTATTTGGGGAAGCAATTTTATACTAAAGACTTGGCTATTCTTCGGGTACTTTCTTCAAATTGAAGTTGCTTGATCAAATGAGGTATTAGTTTATCCCCATGGAAGTATGTGTGGGATTTATTTGAAACTGAGACTTTAGGTGTATCTGATACTACTATAGACTCTATAGTTAAATTAGATGTTGGAAGTGAGGTTTTTAAAGATGTAGGGCACTATCACAAGTTAGTTGGTAAACTAATTTATCTCATTGTAACACGTCTAGATACTACCTATGTTGTTNTATAGTTAAATTAGATGTTGGAAGTGAGGTTTTTAAAGATGTAGGGCACTATCACAAGATAGTTGGTAAACTAATTTATCTCATTGTAACACGTCTAGATACTACCTATGTTGTTGGTGTGGTTAGTCAGTTAACGCATGCTTCTCGTAAGCTCTCATTGGGAGGTTTTATGTCGTATTCTTCAATATTTGAAAGGAACACTGGGTAAAAGATTGTTATATCGTTCTTCATCCTCCATATGCTTATTACTAGCTTTTCTAATGCTGACCGGGCAAGTAGTCGTATTTACAGACTATCTACTTCTGGTTACTATTACATCTATTGGTAATAATCTTGTTACTAGGCATAGCAAGAAACAAAATGTGGTTGCATGTTCAAGTGCAAAAGCCGAATATCGGACCATAGCTCATTCTGTGTGTGAGATGTTGTGGGTTCGTTCTCTAATTCGTGATATGGGTATTAGTGCGCTCTTTCTTATGGAGATGCATTGTGACAATCAGACAACAATTTTCATTGCCAACAATCCAGTATTTCATGAAAGGATTAAACATATTGAAGTGAATTGTCATTTTATTCGAAATCTCTCTACATAAAGAGATTATCAAACCATACATCAATGCTAGTAATCAACTGGGTGACATCCTTACCAAACCGTTGGCTCGATCTGTTTTCAATAATCTTTATTCCAAACTAGATATTTTTTATCTTTATGTTATAGCTTAAAGTGTAGTGTCAGAGTTCTTATTCCCATAATATATCATATTACCATAAATAAGAAAGTATAGGACAACACAGCTGACACACTGATTATTCTCTCTTTTCTGTTTTTCTTCTTCTCTCTAACCCTAATATCACATTTCTATTTCAACTAGCACCATTTGCACATAGTGATCGCCCTCAGGTTCAAACCACCAAGGAACGAAATGTCGTGTCGAAACGTCCGAAACAGCTCAGAATTTCAAAATAAATACGAAAAATGGGATGAATTTCGAAAATTTCAATATTTCGGTCGAAACGTCACTGTGTCGAACCATTTCGGTCAAAATAGTACAAAAAAAAAAATTGGAATCACATGTCCTCCAAGCCAAAAAAAAAAAAAAGGAAAAAAATAGAACTCTCAGAAATCACATGTCTAGGTCTTCAAAGCCAAAAAAAACAGAGAGAAGTGAGAGAAAGGCACCACAGGAAATCGAAGAGACAGAAAAATTGAAGGAGAAGACTTGAGTAACTTACCTCCTTGAGTCCAAATTTAAACAGATCCAACCATTTTCGGATTTTTCACGCAGATCTAGAGTTCGGATTTTTCACGTAGATCTAGAGCTCGGGTTTTTCACGCAAATCCTCCTTGACTCCTGTCTTCATCGCTGCGAGCTGCGACCAGGTATGTTGTTGTTCTTCTCTCTCTCCACATCGCCATCGCCATTGCCATTGCCATCGCCATCGCCATCGCCATCGCCTCCGCCTCTCTATCGCCTTTCGCTTCTCAGTCTAAGTCGTTCATGTATTACGTCTTCTGCCTTTTATATTTTTTTTTGTTATAAGTATGAATTATTATATTTAATACCCCACAGTAATTACACTTAACACCCACTGCAATTATATTTAATAGTTAATACCCACTGTAATTACATTTAACACTCCATTACAATTATATTTAATAGTTAATACCCACTACAATTATATTTAATACCCCATAACAATTACATTTACTACCCCACAACAATTACATTTAATAGTTAATATTCACTGTAATTACATTTGATACCCACTACAATTACATTTAATGCCCTCTACAATTACATTTAATAATTAATATCCACTGTAATTACATTTAATATTTCACTATAATTACATTAAATACCCCACTGCATTATAACTTTTTACTTTTAAGTATACATAAGTACTACTAATTTAAGTGATTTTTGCCTCATGTCAAACCTTTTTTTTCCTCCAGTTTAAATTTATTCTTATATAAATGGATGTTAACCCAATAAATATGTTGAATTAATCAATTATTTAGCATATCTTTATAAATAAATGGATTGTATTTGTGTTTCTACGTGTTTTCATATTTTTTCTGCATTTCCATTAAACGTTTCAGTTTTTGAGTTGATCGAAATAGTACTTCGAAACGAAATTTCGATCCTTGCGAACCACACAACACCTCAAANGAATTGTATTTGTGTTTCTACGTGTTTTCATATTTTTTCTGCATTTCCATTAAACGTTTCAGTTTTTGAGTTGACCGAAATAGTACTTCGAAACGAAATTTCGATCCTTGCGAACCACACAACACCTCAAATTTATTGGACTGAGTTTTAACCACTGAACTAGTACCCTACTATTATAAGTTGTTGTATCACTATGGTTCAAAATTCCTTAAAATTCACAATGCGAAATACTTCAAAATTACCTAAAATTCCCAATATCAATTACCCTTACAGAGTCACCTAATATGAGCTCATCAAAAGCTACACAAATTTATGTCAGAAATCATGTGCAGCAAGTGGGAAAGTACAAATTACAAATGATATTTGATATCATGTGTGACCAAAGCATTACAAAAAGCTTCTCCATTTTACAATATACCACATTGACAGCAAAATAGAGCACAGCTCATAAAGTGACATTTCTTTACAAGCCTATTCTTAAAGCTCATATACTGTCTATTACAAGAAGAGGTTTGGTATTTTTTTTCCTTATTTTGTAAGGGAGGGGATTTAGAAAGTGGGGAAGGGAAGGGAAGCGTTGGCAGCATAAAGAACAAATACTTACCCCAAAAGTCTCAACCAATTCAGACGATGCAATTGGTGTCATTTGCATACACTGCACATCCACAAACCCTGCCACCAATAACCTACGCTCAAGAGAAGAGGTCTGAAAAAAGATCAATTAAAATCAGCATAACTCCATATTCAACCAAGTTTTTTTAGGTAACATATATTTTGTCTCCTTGTGATTTGGGTCCACAACATTGAACATTCCTTGTGGTTTAAAAATCTACACTTCACCTCTCAATGCTATGGACGAAGGTGCATCAGCCACCATGACTATTTATTTAGTGTAAAAAGCAATAATCCCTTGTTCTTTCCCAACATTTTTTTCTCCTTCCAGAAATTTTATTAATTGATATATGATATAACTAATGCATAGAAGAGGAAAGACAGATATAACTAATGCATAGAAGAGGAGAGACAAAAAAAAAAGATAACTATATGATATTTTGTTGATAGCTTTGTCTTTTAACCTTTGACCTTCAATTTCAATGGTTCTTATAGTCACACTTCAGCCCAAAACTATAAGGGGTCGAAGTGAAGGTTTTTAAGCCATAGGGAGATAAGGTGCTAGGGCCCAAACCACAGGGTGATAAAATGTAATCTACCTTTTGTGGGGCCCATTCCTCCGACTTAAAAAGTGAATCACAATTACATTACCATTTGCCTCGTAGCAGACTGAGAAGTCTGGTGAAGTAGAGTGGATCCACCAGGTTTCAAAACTCTTGAAATCTCCGCAAACAATTGATCACCCGGAAATTCAAGCGACGTACTGATGAATACAACAATATCCATAGACGATGAATCAATTGGAAGCAAACCTGTCATTAATCAATACCACATTTATAGGACTGAGATATGTACAATTATACATAAAACAATAAAGAAGTTGCATATGTAAACTGAAATTTTCTTTTCAAGGGTTTACTTGTGGGCTGATGCTAATGATGACATGGAAAGAAACAGCTATTTCAGAATTTTAAATAGAAACCTCCAAATTTTCTACTTTGACACAACATGGAAAAACATGCAATTAGGGAAAAGAAAAGAGCAAAACTGTAGGTGGAGAGATTTCATCAAGTATAAGCATTCTTGTATCACATAATAACTGCAGGCTAAAGAAAGACCAAAGTAAATGGATGGACAAGATTAGCAATTAAAGTTAAGACTGCCATGAACAGGAAACTGCCATCAAATGACCAGAACCTATGGAACCTTTGTCTGCCCCCATGTCCCAAACATTTTCCTACTACTTCCTTTATAAGTTGACAAATGCAGGATGTGTAGCCATTGACTGCCACAAAGGCAAATATTTTTTCAGATAATCCAACTAACACCCCTAGAAATAAGCTACACTTCAGTCACATTAAGTCACTCTCAAAGCATGCTCAAATGTTTGGACAATAAATAAATAGTCATTAAACTTCGGATGAGCTTAGAGCATACAAACTCCCTGAAAATCAAGTTTTGGCTCTCCATGTTTACTTTTGATAGGGAACAAAGTAGTGGATACAGAATCCACCCTATAAAAGGAAAGAAAATGCCAGAATGGAAAAGGAAAATACATCATAAGAAGTTAATTAAAGAAAATGATCATCTAACAACATTTCGTTATCCAATTTAAGATTTAGGGCAAAGAATGGCACATGCTCAAGCTCTTTATTAGTCGACACCCAAAGGGAAGCCAAAAGTTCACTCTACCCAAAGAAGCACTCGTATTCTTCTTTTTCTTGAAAATTCTCCAATTTCGTTCCCCACTACCCAAAAAATTCCCATAACCACACCATTTGAAAAAATAGATGCTCCAACCCCTCATCAAAAATACCATAATGTGTCTCAAATGCAGCAACACATATTCCTGGAATTATTCAACTCAAACTAAACTCACCAAAAGTACTGAGACACCCTCAAGGCCACAGGGCAATGGAGAAAGAGATGATCCTCATAAGACCATCTCCAAATCCTAAAGAGAACTGCTGACTGGAATTAATCTATTGCTTTTACAAAAAGGCAGGGAGGAGTTTGATGTCCATATGTAAAAAATACTATATTACTCTTACTTTTTTCCCATCTTAACCACCCATAACCCCTTAACTACCCATAACTCCCTATTAACTGCACTCAACCGTCTATATAATTTCTCCATCTTGGTCTCTTCTCACTCACATATATATCTCTCTCACACCCACTGGCTATATTACTCCCTTCTAATCACACACACGGGTGGCCCTGCAGGATCCACTAATTATGTAGTCATGGTAAAGGATCAGACAAAAAACCCCAATACAAGGGAGCAAAGGCCCTTTCTTCCAACATTCCATCAAGGACTCTGTATATTATCACATTTGTACTTTATTATAAGAAGCAAGCAAGAGAAGATGGCCACAGTTAGTTTTCTGGAATGCTATTATCCTATGTCCCGGATCCCCATCCCACAAAAGCAGTTCATTACCATATTAACCCAGTAGCTCTTCAGATAACTTTGGTAGTTAGATGGGATGGTAATGTCAGACGATGCTAACAATTGGGCACTAGTTTAACATGAAATTAATATGTTATGCTCCAAATGGATTAACTCCACAATCCACATTTGACCTAACCAGAAAGTTCTAGTACAATCCAGCACCGTCCTCTCTCTTTTATATTTTTTATGCCACTTTCTATTATCAGTTATAANCCAAATGGATTAACTCCACAATCCACATTTGACCTAACCAGAAAGTTCTAGTACAATGCAGCACCGTCCTCTCTCTTTTATATTTTTTATGCCACTTTCTATTATCAGTTATAAAAAAAGAGAGAGAAAATAAAGCAAACAAAGTTAATACTCAGATGCTGTCTTATATGTACCAATGTTGCTAGTGATGCACTTATTTATAAATGTGCAGAGTGAACACAGTCAGACAGAGCAGTGTCCACCCAGAAAATATACAGTCAATAAAATTCAAGACTATAAATAACTTAAAGGCAGTAAAAAACAGAAAAGGAGAAATTAACTTATAGCAAGCCAAGAGAAGAAAAAATAATACTTGATGCTGAAGCTTGAGTTATGATCATAGGATCAATCTGTTCAACTCCTTCCTTCTTGACAACCTTGATTGCATTCAAAACAGTGCTAAGAGGCACAACTACATTATCCGTAAGCACCAATACAGTATCTTGTATCACTGAGGTACCCTGCAAAAGAGATAAATCAAAGCAAATATGACTGCAGATCCTCTCACTGACAAATGATAATTACCCAAATCAACCCATATAAAATCTGTGCGAGCCTGTTTTAGACCCTTTTATTAATATAATAGGTAAAAAATTTCGACACGAGAAATTAGTTGATCAAAATAAATCCCCCACATTGACATCTTTATCAGGAATCAAGACTGTAAAAGAATGAAGAGAACCATAATTACTTTTGAGTGCCTAAAACTAAGATTAGAAGTCCAATGCCGCCCAAGAAGTGAACATGGCAGTTATCCAAGTTATAATACGTGTTTAGTGGGAATTGTTATGGTTACATTTTATTAAGTTTTTTAATTAGAATCAATGATATTTTCCATTTAAGCTTTGGGTTGTATCAGTGGGCTGAGAGGACAGCCTTTCCGTGTGAGTTGTTTTTTGCAATATGGGTCAACTTTGGTGGATCCCGAACTTGATCCTGGAAATTATGTTATCATGGGATTGCAAGGGAGAAGTGCCTCTTCACTTTTTTTGCTTATTCTTCTTCTCTTAAAGCACTCTCTATGCATCTTTTCTTCTCGGCACTTTGTTCCATTCCTAGCAATCCCAACCTGCAACCACCTCCCCCAATACAAATTGCTCCATCCAAGAAGCCCAAGCCTTCCCACAAACCATTGCAACCATAGACCCAACAAAATGAGCCTCGGTTCTATCCAAGGATAAAATCTTGATGGCCCAGAAAAAAACCCAGAGCAGACCCCAATTTCAGCTCTAAAACTCAAACAACAATTAATCTTAAACAACCTTTACCCACCCTTTTCCTTTCATTTGGGGCACCTCAAAGATAACGTTATTTCCTTCAACCTTCAATATCAAGAACAAACCCACAGCAGTCCCCAAATCTTGATAGGATCCAGATCCTCTTAATTTCAGATCTTCTCAATCTTGGACAATTTTAATTACCCGCCCTATGGGTCCCACTGAATTCAACTGCCAATTATTGAACTCACCGAAGATTAACAAAATTCAAAATTAAGAGGATTCAAATTCTACAACTGCATTCCACAATCTAGAACCATAAACCCTCTTTCTTTTCTTATCGTATCCCAACACAAAACCCACTGCCAGCTACTGGTGTTATACACAGAGTCCCATTTTCTGACCCTTGTCCTAAAAAAGGGAAATTTTTCTCAACTAGTCTATATAATCTATGGAAAACCTAAGAAAAATTCATACATCAATCCAAAAATGGATTGTGAACAAATGATCTAGATATGAGATACCACCAACCCAAATAAATAGACGCAACGAGGACTTCCTTGAATATTCGTTTTTCAAAACAAGGGCCTCTTTTTATTCCATTATCTTACACAGTGAACAAAAACTTAACTTGAATTTCATATTTTATCAAATTGTAATTCTTCGAGCTCTGAAGAAGCTAAGCCAGGCAGCCGAATTAAGCATATAATCAAGAAAAAAAAATTATAATTTTTAATTCAGTTCTCTAAGAAAACAATGAATACCAACGATTAGAAAAGCTTCAACTGGAACAGCGGCCTTAAGCATATAATCAAGACGAAAACAACTACATTCAATTTCTGTTCTCTAAAAAAACACATGCATTTCAGAGATCATAAAAGCTTCAACTGGAACAATAAATCAACAATTTTGCAAATAATTAAAAAAAAAAAAAAAAAAACTCACCATAACGATGGATTGTACCGAGAGGTTGACTCCTTTTTAAAATACTGTTCTTTCGTTTTTGGCAGTCTTGATGCCTTCAATTAAGACGTATAAAGGATGGAAATTAGGTTGAGCAGTAGGAACAGAGAGACAAAGCTGTACGGTATTTTGTTCACCGACTCTCTCTCTCTCTCTCTAGGGTGGGGTGGGTGGGAGAACCGCGGGGATTTAAAATATTGAAAAAGCTATTTGCTTTAAAATGGTACGTGGAAGGTGCGGTGCGACGGTGGCACACTAACCGACTAAACCAAGTGGTGACGTGGAATTTAACGTGACGTGAAGCCACGTGGTGGCTTAGTGCTTTTGTGTAGCTCAGACGTGTTGTACAGTCAGACAACGCGTGGGGAATTGTATAGGGGCAGAACGTGGAATTTACTTAATTTTGGTAAATCCCATCCCACTCTTCATTTGAATTTTAACATGGACAAGGTCAATGCCGTATTCACCAAATAACATAGACCAAAAATTAGAAATTAAAAGATGTAATATTATTATAATAATAATAATAATATTTTTGATTTTATTTTTGATTTTTTAAAAATTTAAGATTTATTTACTATGTTAAATTACTACATTATTTGAGTTGCATATTTAATTCTAGTATTTGATTAATATGACATTTTTCGTTTGATATAAACATGCATCCTCAAATTATGTTCACATCATCTATGTTGTCTTACACAATTCATATTAGATCCATTTTTTTTAATTATTTTTTAATTTATTTATTGATAAATTAATAGAAATAAATAAAATCGGATCCATCATAGGGAAGTTGATCCACACTATCACGAGATGAGTAATTTGTAATTAAAAAAAATCGAAAAGAATCTTATGATTCCATTTAATCTTACTCCAAGCCTTTTTTGGTGGTGGGGCTGTACCAATCTTGCTGGGATATTGTGGGAAGAGATGTAATTTTAGCAGTGCAAAGTTTCTTCCAATTGGGTTGGCTTTACTCAAACATGAACTCTCTTGCTATAATAATTTTTATTTTTTTAAGATTATCACAAAAATATTGGCAAATCGATTTGTTCTTATTACTCGTATTATCTCGAAACATCGGGCTTTCAACAAAGGTCAAAAAAATTCAAATTGTATTTTGTTTGACTTCTAAATACTTTAACAATCTAGATGTGCACTTTTATGGAGGTAATATAAACATAAACATTGATGCGCCTAAAATCTTGTGGATTTAATGATGTTTTCGCTTCGGAAATCTTTGAAAACTTAGACTTGCTACATTGTCAATTTCATTTAATGGGACTCTAGTTGGGTTTTTTCTTATTCACGTGGAGTTCGGCAAGAAAATCTTATTTTATCATAATTTGAAAATTCGGCTTGAACATCTATCTGGCAAGGGATCGTGGGTCAATGAATCAATGGTTCAACCGTTAGCTCAGTGATTGAATCAGTCATATAATTAATAATAAAAAGTAATTATTAATAATAATAAATATGCTAAAAAAATTATAATAGATGTTGAAATAACATGTTTTATATCGTAGTGGATGAACTAAAAAGACAAAAAATATCCCAATTCATTACTTTGCTTACACTTGATCAATTTTTTTTTAAGTTACTTGCACAATTGACATAATTTGATAAGGCATAAAAAAAATTCACAAATAAGGATTGAATAGTTGATATAAATACTAATAGTGTAACTCAAAAGTATACTGCAAGTTATTAAAAACATAAAGAACAAAGGCATCTTAAGCACAAGACATGCAATCCCACGTCAGAAACCCAGCAAAAGTAAGACTACAGGCGTTGTAAGAGGACAACTCATGTCCGTATTTGAGTGGTGGCCTTGCTTGGTAGTCTCGTACTAGTTTCTGGATGGGACAAGCTAAGTGGCAGGTGGCTAGCTGNAGCATAAACATTGATGTGCCTAAAATCTTGTGGATTTAATGATGTTTTCGCTTCGGGAATCTTTGAAAACTTAGACTTGCTACATTGTCAATTTCATTTAATGGGACTCTAGTTGGGTTTTTTTTTATTCACGTGGAGTTCGGCAAGAAAATCTTATTTTATCATAGTTTGAAAATTCGGCTTGAACATCTATCTGGCAAGGGATCGTGGGTCAATGAATCAATGGCTCAACCGTTAGCTCAGTGATTGAATCAGTCATATAATTAATAATAAAAAGTAATTATTAATAATAATAAATATGCTAAAAGATTATAATAGATGTTGAAATAACATGTTTTATATCGCAGTGGATAAACTAAAAAGACAAAAAATATCTCAATTCATTACTTTGCTTACACTTGATCAATTTTTTTTTAAGTTACTTGCACAATTAACATAATTTGAAAAGGCATAAAAAAAATTCACAAATAAGGATTGAATAGTTGATATAAATACTAATAGTGTAACTCAAAGGTATACTGCAAGTTATTAAAAACATAAAGAACAAATGCATCTTAAGCACAAGACATGCAATCCCACGTCAGAAACCCAGCAAAAGTAAGACTACATGCGTTGTAAGAGGACAACTCATGTCCGTATTTGAGTGGTGGCCTTGCTTGGTAGTCTCGTACTAGTTTCTGGATGGGACAAGCTAAGTGGCAGGTGGCTAGCTGAGTTTTAAACATTTAATAATAAATAAGATTAAAATAGTAGACCGGTTTGAATGACGAAAACCGTCCAGTTTGTAATGGTGTTTAAGAAAATTGTCCAGCTTGAGCCAGGTTTGGACGGTTCTCTGGCGGATCATTTGTATGAACGGTTCAATTTAGAAACCGGCCCCGCTTAGGTACCAGTTTATCGGGTTAACCTGCGCGGGTCGGGACATATTTTAAAATAGTTATTTCACTATTACTTTTTTGTTTGTATGAGGATAGGTCAAGTTGCAGTATCAATTGTCTAGTTTAGGATGACAAATTCAACCTATTGCATATTCAAGAGGTTTATTGGTGCCGTCACATATTATGTTTGTAGATGATATTATTATTTGTTGTCATGTGACTCGTTCATGTATTAAAAATATGCAAGCCCTTCTTAATTGCTATGGTGAAGTATGGAGTCAATGTGTTAGCAAGTTCAAATTTGTAGTTTTTGTTGGGGTGGGAGCTACTCGGTGAAAACAATTTATTCTATATTGGTTTGGTATGCACGATGGTGTCTTAACTTTTTCTCATTTGGGGGTTCCAATCTTTAGGAGAAAAGTGAGAATGTGCTATTTTCAAACAATTGTTGATTGAATAAAGGTAAAGCTTACTTCGTGGAAAGGTTGCCTCCTCTCCTTGGCAAGAAGGGTTCTGTTATTACGGTATGTTATTATACTCTATGATGATTTACCCATGGCCTAATTCCTTATATAAGGATCTCCGAGCAACTGACCAGAATTTTATTTGGTCAGGGGATATCCACNATCGTCCAGTTTGTAATGGTGTTTAAGAAAATTGTCCAGCTTGAGCCAGGATTGGACGGTTCTCTGGCGGATCATTTGTATGAACGGTTCAATTTAGAAACCGGCCCCGCTTAGGTACCAGTTTATCGGGCTAACCTGCGCGGGTCGGGACATATTTTAAAATAGTTATTTCACTATTACTTTTTTGTTTGTATGAAGATAGGTCAAGTTGTAGTATCAATTTTTTGTTTGTATGAAGATAGGTCAAGTTGTAGTATCAATTGTCTAGTTTAGGATGACAAGTTCAACCTATTTCATATTCAAGAGGTTTATTGGTGCCGTCACATATTATGTTTGTAGATGATATTATTATTTGTTGTCATGTGACTCGTTCATGTATTAAAAATATGCAAGCCCTTCTTAATTGCTATGGTGAAGTATGGAGTCAATGTGTTAGCAAGTTCAAATTTGTAGTTTTTGTTGGGGTGGGAGCTACTCGGTGAAAACAATTTATTCTATATTGGTTTGGTATGCACGATGGTGTATTAACTTTTTCTCATTTGGGGGTTCCAATCTTTAGGAGAAAAGTGAGAATGTGCTATTTTCAAACAATTGTTGATTGAATAAAGGTAAAGCTTACTTCGTGGAAAGGTTGCCTCCTCTCCTTGGCAAGAAGGGTTCTGTTATTACGGTATGTTATTATACTCTATGATGATTTACCCATGGCCTAATTCCTTATATAAGGATCTCCGAGCAACTGACCAGAATTTTATTTGGTCAGGGGATATCCACACCAAGAAGCTAGTTACAGTGGCATGGCATAAGATTTATGCCCTAGTGGAAGAAGGTGTCCTTGGCATGAGGGATCTCTCTACCCTCAATCAAGCTGCTCTGCTAACATTGGCGTGGAATTTTTTAAGTTTGTAGGAACAATGTGTTTGTTCTCTTCGTGCCCATTTCCTAAAATCGTCCCTTAAACCAATTTTATATTAAAAATCTCCAGTATTTGGCGAGGAATTCATAATCAGTCGGGGGTTATTCATGAGCATTCCCAGTGGGTTACTGGAGATGGAAGTTCTACTCGGTTTTGGAAAAATAGTGGTTGGGTTCCCCTTTGAGTGCTCTCTGTAATATTCACCCCTTCCAAGGTTGTAGATTATATTCGAGGGGGGGGGGGGAGGATTGGTCTATCCCAAGTTATTTCCAATTAAAATTCCCAGCAGTTTGGGAACAGATTAATGAAGTGAAATGGATGGATTCTACAACAGATCAACAAGTTTGGTGTCCTTTCAAGGAGCCTATGATTTTATTCAGCCAAAACATCTTGGCTCAAATACAACCTAAGCGGGGGGTGAATTAGGTTGTTTGAGTTGATTACTAATTTTGAGCTTTTATAAATTTTTACCATTCATGCAATGTGAACAATTACATGAGGAAGAAGAAAATATATGTGATAGGCAATGTAATATGGATGATGCAAATGAATAGTGAGGAAGAATAAGGACAAACAATAATTTATAGAGGTTCAGCCTAACCACAGTGGCCTACATCCCTTCTTCCACATCTTCCTCTAAGCTTTTCTTCAACTATTTCAACAGGTGAAGATTAAACCCCTTACGAGATTCATCTTATTCAGTAGGTGAAGATGCACCCTTACAATTTCAAGCTCAATAAATACAAGAAATTCTTTCTTTCTTTACAAAAAAGAACCACTCAAATAAATTTAATGAGAGAGAAGATCACAGTAGGCCTTGTAGCCAAAATATCACAATAATGATCTTTCTTCAATATGTATATCACACTTTAAATGCCAAGGAATCCCCAAAAACTCTTCAAAACGTCTTGATTCTTCAAACCTCACAATGTCATATTATAGCAAAAGCTATTGCACAAGAAAATTTGGCCAAAAACTAGATCTTAGAAGCTTCCAATAGCAACATTTGGAAGGCCATCCGAAATTCCGATTACTGTTATGGAAGCCTCGAAAAACTTTATTTTTCTCCCTTATTTCAATATGGAATTTTAAAAGGTTTTCAAGGTCTTTCGGACTTGCATCTGGAATTCTAAATTCCTCATCCAGAAATCTAGATCCCTCTTCCAGTCATCCAGTAAGAACTTTTGTTTTCTTACCTTACATTCCAGTCCATTTTCACCTCCAAAACGTTCGAATCTGACAAAGCTTATTTTTGACAAATTTATAGCCCTTGAAATATAATTTTCAAATCCTTTTGAATCAGGTCATTTAGACATCGCAATAAAAATTTATGTCCAAATTATCGAGCATATATTCGATTCTCCTACTTGTCAGCATCTATGCACTACCTTTAACTTCCATGATATTTTTCACCTCGAAGATGTTCGATCTAAAAATCTCTATTTCATACACAATGTAGAACTTGAAGTCTTGTTCCCACCCTCACAAGAACCAAGTCAACTGGAAATTTGAGTAAAAATTTATGTCCACATTACCGAGACTATGTCAAATTGACTAGTTTAAGCATTCTTCCTCTGTAGCTTGTTTCGTCCATTCCTTTGCCTTGATCCTTCAACATTTCTTCTCAAGCAACATAATTATCTTCCTAACTTGAATAAAGATCATATAAGTAATATCATTAGCTTCTTCACATCCTTCACTTATAATGATCAAAACAACGAGGTTGTTGCTTAAATTTTTCTTTCTCATTTTGTCCAATTCTTCTCACCTGCAATCAGCTGATTTGAGCTTTTAACTCATGCACATATTCTACTTTGACTTTTTGTATTCTATGTAGCAAATTACCTATTCAACCACATCTTTTGTCAAACTTGTACAACACTTTACAACCAATCTCACGTGAAGATAATTAGTAATACAAGAGTGTTTGTTATCAAATCTAACAAGCTTGAGGGTAGTCTTGATTATGGTTATCACCTCCAAGTTTCTTTGGCTAGTTTCTAGGAGGGGTTTCTCTAGGCACCATTCAAATTCATTTTTTCTTTAGGTTTTGTTAGATTCGAAGAAAAATGTTGTCGAGTTCCCATAGACGACGCTAAACTGTTGGTGCAAGATTTACCCAACGTTGATCTAGGTTAGAATGAACTCTATTTGCCTTGGTGTAAACTTTCTGGTGGTTTGGATCAACTCTTTGAGTCTTCAAGTGAGATTTCCAAAATGTAAGCAGGCGTAGAAAGAAGTCGGAGACTAGAGGGGGCAAGAATACAAGAGTTGAGTGTAGAAGTCGAATTGAGTGTGTGAATGACTGTGATGGTTGACTGTAGAGAGCCGAGCCAAGTGTGCAAGGTTCCGGAAGACGTGTAGAGGTGTTCAGTAGGGTACTGAGTGTTGGGAATAAACCTTGTAGCAATTTGGTTAGTACAATAACAAGAAAATAAATAATTGGAATAAAGAAAATCAAAGCACAACTCACAATACTAAGATTTACGTGATTCTACAAAATAGTTGTGCCTACATCCATGAGGCATGATCCCGTTTTCTTTCTTTACTATTGAGAGAAAAATGAGTACAATAGTACAAGCCTCACCACTCAGGTCTAAATCACAAACCTAGACCCTTAACCCTTGATATAACCCACTCAACCTTACTCTCTCAAACCCTTAGTAAAGAAAACCTTTCGTACTCTCAACAAAAGAATGAAACTTGAACAAATACAATTTTTGGGATGATCTCAAAAACAAGAGACCCCATGCCTATATATAGGCATCTCAAGGTGGTGGCAAATGAACTCCTTTGTATTTAAGGAATGCATTTGATTGCTTCAATTGTATCCTCCAATAAGATTTTAACAATGACATCATCTAAACAATTACAAAGGAACTCTCATCTTATTCAAGCAATGAAATTGTCCTGCTTGTATCCGCCAATAAGATTTTAGCAATGATGTCACCTAAACAATCAAAACAAGTCTTTTTAACAATGATGTCACCTAACTAATCAAAATAAAAATTTGAGCCACTGCCAACAAATCTCCACATTGGCAAAAATTTCATAACTTCCACCTGAAACTTCAAGCCTACATCTCAATTTGAGAAGCCCATCCCCATGCCTTAGGATGCCTAGTCAATCTTTAACAATGCGAAAGATTGATCAAGTCCAAGTAATGCTTCAACTTTTGTGTAGTCACTAGCTTTTTCAAAATATCGGCTGCATTATTCTCTGTGTATTTTCATCAAAATTATCTTGCCATCCTCCACCCATTCTCTGATAGTGTGATACCTCACGTCGATGTGTTTCATCCTGACATGATAAACTTGATTCTTTGCTAAGTGAATTGCACTTTGACTATTACAATATAGCTCCAAGCTTTTCTGCTTCAATCCCAATTCCTTGATCAATCTTGTCAACCACAAAGCCTCATTGGCAGCTTCCACCATTGCCATATATTCCGCTTCAGTTGTGGATAAAACAAGGATTGATTGAAGCATAACTTTTCAACTGATAGGTCCTCCTGCAAGAGTAAAAATATAATCCATAGTAGATCTTCGTTTGTCTAGATCACCTGCATGGTCTGAATCTACTTAGCCCATAACTTGTCCTATCTCATCTTGTCTCTGATATAAGATGTTGAAATCCACTGTACATCTCAAGTACCTGAAAATCCATTTAACTGCATTCCAGTGCTCCTTTCTCTGATTGTCCATGTACTTGCTTATTACGCTGACTGCATGTGAGATATTTGGCCGACTGCAAATCATGACATACATTAAGCGTCCCATTGCACTAATGTACGAAACTCGGGAAATTTTCTTCACCTGATCACCTGTAGATTGACATAATCTAGCAAATAATTTAAAATGGTTAGCTAGAGGTGTACTGACCGGCTTTGAATTAACCATGTTAAACCTTTCTAGCACCTTCTCCACATATTTCTTTTGTAAAAGTCATAGTTTGCCTTTTTCTCTGTCCCTCTGGATTTCTATGCCAAGGATTTTTTTAACAGCACCTAGATCATTCATGTGAAACTCACTTCGTAATTTGGACTTTAACAAATCTACATCATGCATTTTATTTGAAGCAATTAACATGTCATCAACATAAAGCGTCAGACTAATAAAAGAACCATGTTCAATCATCTTATAATAAACACAAGTATCATAACTACTTATTATGTAACCAACATGCACCATAAAGGAATCAAATCTCCTATACCATTGCCTAGGAGACTGTTTCAGCTCTTAAAGAGACTTTTTAAGCTTACATACCAGATTCTCTTTACCTTGCACCTTGAATTCTTCTTGTTGCTCCCTATATATTTCCTCCTCCAATTCTCAATGAAGGAACGCTATCTTGACATCAAGTTGCTGCAACTCAAGGTCAAGCATAGCTACCATGGCTAACATAGCACGAATAAAAGAATGCTTTACAATGAGAGAAAAAAATTCATTATAATCAGTCCCTTCAACTTGTCTGTGTCCTTTTGCTACAAGATGAGCTTTAAATTTTTTTCCGTTATTTTCGATTATAGGTTCCTATTCTTTGATATACCCATTTGCAACCAATCACCTTTCACTCCTTGGGTTTTTTAACAAGATTCAAAGTGTTGTTTTTGTGTAAAGACTCCATCTCATCCTCCATCGCTATCATCCACTTTTCACTTTCTTTGTTATTGACAGCCTCTTGAAAAGAAGATGGATCTCCACTACTAACAACCAATGCAAAAGAAACCATATCCTTAAAACCATACCTAACTAGCGCCTTATAGGTTCTTTTCTCTCTTCTACTGGCTAGAGTTTTGGATTCTTGCTACTTATCATCACCACCAGATATATTTTCTTGAGAAGACTTTGGTATATCATCCTCTTTATTGGGCCTTTGTGTTTCATTTGGCTCTATCTGGACTAATAATTTTTTCCATGAATCTCCACCTGCTTATAAGCATCTTCTCTGTTTAAGTTTAGCATATGCTCTTCATTGAAGACGACATCCCTACTGATTACTAGCTTTTGTGCAATTGGATCCTAAAGTTTGTAACATTTCACGCCTTTTTCAAAGCCAATAAATATGCAATGTTTGGACTTTGAATTCAAATTTGATCATTGTTGTTCTTGTACGTGAACATAGACAGGACAACCAAATATTCTTAAATTAGANCTAAAGTTTGTAACATTTCACGCCTTTTTCAAAGCCAATAAATATGCAATGTTTGGACTTTGAATTCAAATTTGACCATTGTTGTTCTTGTACGTGAACATAGACAGGACAACCAAATATTCTTAAATTAGAATAATTAATTGGTTTACTTGTCCACACCTCCTCAAGAACTTTTGCATCAATAGCTGAACACGGTGATCTTTTAACAATATAGCATGCCATGTTAACAGCCTCAACCCAAAATGATTTTGACAAACCCATAGAAAGTCTCATGCATCTTACTTTTTCTAAAAAGTTCATGTTCATTCTTTTCGCTACACCATTTTGTTGTGGCCCACTTGGTGTAGTATGATGTCGAGTGATCCCTTTTGTCTGGAAAAAACTTTTTGAATTCCTAGAGTTTATACTCCATGCCATTTGTCCATATGTTATACTTGTTTTTTGTTGTGAATATTAGGGAGAAATGTGTTTAATCTTATCTTTAATGGAGTTTTGTGTAAATGTAGGTGACAAGATGTAAATGGTTTGAGTTAAGACCCCATTAAAGTGATTGAAGTCAATGAAGACAAGGGGGTAGCTTAAAGTAAGGTTTGGAAGGTGAAGAAGTCAAGAAAAATACATTTTGGATGAAAACCTTCCAAAAGGTTTACACTTGGTCTGCTTTTTCACTGCCAGAACCTTCCTGAAGGTTTTGTCCACTGAAATGAATCTTCCAGAAGGTTTGTATCGACCTTCCGAAAGGTTTTGCTTAGAATGCCCTGACAACCTGCAACTTAAACTCTACCATTTGGGGGCCCCACCTACACTTTTTCAACTTGTCCCCTGACATCCCTTACACATCTACTTGCCTCCCATCACTATGACTTGGACTTAAAAGGCTTGAGTATTAATGAGGAGGAGAGAGAAGAGCAAGGCAAGGGAGGTGAAGGCTAGGCTTGTCCCAGCCTGCAACAATCCATCCAATCAGCCTCTTAAGGGTGGGAGGTCTGTCACATAGACCCTAGGGAGCTCCATTGACATTTTTACAAGATACATTACACATTATGGAGACAGATTGCATTGTAGAGAGAGAAGCTCCAAGGTAGAAGAAATAGTCTAGAGAGAGAAAGCTTAGATTTTTACATTTCTTCCAACTATTTCCCTTGTAATCTCTTGGAAGATGTTTTTAAGCTTCATTTATTGTCTTAAATGCCATTTATTTCCACTACATTACAAGTTTAGTTAAATATCCTAAAATCTACCATTGTTGTATTTAAGTTTTCATCTCAAAACTCTTCAAATGGGTATTAAATGCACTTTTTCTGTACTTTATGTTTTCTTGCTTTAATATAAGTCCCAATCTTCATTTTTTTACAATGTTTCTCCATTTCATTTATGTCCTTGCTTTAGAGATAGTAGCTAAGCTTTTAAGTTGGCTAATCCAAGGGAGAATTCCTCTTGGGTATGTTAAATCAACCCATTTTCATTCCTCCTCATAGTGTACAAGGATTTGGTTTGACTAGATTGAGTGTGGACGTGGTTGTGAATTCTTGATACACATTAGACTTGTAATGGGCTATGCTTGAATCCTCACCTCCATTTTAGTCACACACATTTTACGAATCAATCAAATATCTAGGCACCATTAGAGAAAGGTCTTGAGTTGATTTGACATTCCTATTGGAATGATCTCTTCGGATTACCCAACATTTGTTTCTATTTCATTTTCATCAAGAACACAAACCAACAAAACTCAAACATTAAAGATTTTTACACTTTACCCTTTTTACCAAAATCACCTTCACACAATTCCCTTCACTTGGAATGAACGTGTGTGAAAAAGGGATGCTCAAATTAAGAGTAGAGCCCCGTATATATATCCAAAAATAATACAGAGTGACTTAAACATCCTTGTAGTTTAGGCAAAATATAAAAATTTTAGTAAGGGTAAAAAAGGGAAAAGAAATCCTAATAAACCTAGACTATCTATACTCCAACACTCCCCCTCAAGCTAGGCGCAAAAATATCAACTAAGCCAAACTTGACAACGGAGTCCTGAAGAATAGACAGAGTGACAGGTTTGGTAAAAGCATCCGCAACTTGATCACTGGTCCCCAAAAACGATGGAGTAACAAGACCACTGCTGACCTTCTCTCGAAGAAAATGAACATCGATCTCTATATGCTTCGTTCTCTCATGTAGTACAGAGTCAGAAGCGAGCTGAATAGCAGATTGATTATCACAATATAATGTGGATGGAGAGGTCACTGAAAAACCCAACTCGTCAAGAATCGATCGTAGCCAGATAATCTCACATGTGCCAAGTGTCAATGCCCGATACTCTGCCTCTGCGGACGAGCGGGAGACAACTGCCTGCTTCTTGCTCTTCCAAGAGATAAGATGAGTCCCTCGAAAAGCACAGAAACCCGTAGTAGATCGACCATCACATGCTCCCCCATAATCTGAATCTGAATAACAGGCTAGAGAACCGGTCTGAGATCCTGATGCATAAAACAACCCAAGTCCAGGACAAGACTTGAGGTACCGAAGAATATGATAAACTGCATCAAGATGAGGCTGACATGGCCTATGCATGAACTGACTAACTCGGCTGACTGCGAATGAAATGTCCGGCCTAGTATTGGCTAAGTAGATAAGTCTACCTACCAATCTTTGATAAACTGTCGGATCTTTCAACTCCTCACCTTCAGCAGTAAGCTTCAGGTTTGGAATCATAGGTGATGATGCCGGTTTGCACCCCAACATCCCAGTGTCTGAAAGAAGATCCAAAACATACTTTCTCTGAGAAAGAACAATACCTCTGCTTCTACGGGCAACCTCAATCCCAAGAAAGTATCGCAGAAATCCAAGATCCTTCACATCGAAGGCCTTCCCAAGGTCTATCTTGACCTGCGCAGTCCCAGAAACATCATCACCAGTAATAATAATATCATCAACATATACCAGAAGGATGACACACTGTCCAGAAGTATTCCGTCGAATAAAGCAGGTATGATCAGAATGACACCTGGTGAACCCCAATCGTATGACTACATCACTGAAGCGAGAGAACCAGGCTCGTGGCGACTGTTTCAGTCCATAAAGAGACTTACGCAGTCGACATACCTTTCCAGCATACTCCCCCTCACCACGAAAGCCCGGTGGTGCATCCATATAAATAATCTCGTCCAGATCACCGTGAAGAAACGCATTCTTCACATCTAATTGATGAAGAGGCCAAGAGTACTCCGCAGCCAGAGAAATAATTAACCGAACAGTAGTCAATTTTGCCACGGGGGCAAATGTAGCACCAAAATCACGACCTGGTACCTGAGTAAAGCCCTTCGCCACAAGTCTAGCCTTGTAACGATCAATAGTACCATCCGCAAGAAACTTCAGGGTGTAAACCCAGCGACAGCCAACAGGCTTCACCCCTGAAGGTAAGGAGACAAGATCCCATGTATGATTACGCTGAAGAGCGTCCATCTCTGTCTGCATGGCAAGAACCCACTGGGGCTCCCGCATAGCTTCCGAAATAGAGCGAGGAACCAGCGTATCTGATAAGGCCATAGTATAAGCTCGAAATGTGGGAGACAGATTACCATAAGAAACATAAGCAGAGATCGGATATAAAATCTTGGCGGTCCAACCATATCGATCAACTGGACGGCGATCACGCCTTGGATAACGACGCCCTAAATCACCATCCTCTACTGATAATATCTTATCAGGTAAAGTAACTGGCTCAGCACCTGTAATCTCATCAGTACTAACAACAGGTGCATCAATATGCTCAACAAACTGAGAAGTATTACCTGCATCGCCTGAGGTAGAGGGGATATCAGCAGGGTGATGAGAGCGAGGACAACGAGCATACACCTGCAAAGGAAGAGAGACTGGTAACTCTGTACTGACAGGGATGAGTGACTCCTTTGGAGGAAAAACGGATGACCCTGTAGGGATAGTGATCAATGACTCTGACTCTTGTGGTAATGGAAAATCAAAGGGAGTATCATCAACTGGAGGGGCAGACAAAGGACTGAAAGGAAAATAAGGAATATGCTCAAGAAAGGTAACATCTAGACTGTGATACATACGACGCCTAATAGGATCATAACATCGATACCCCTTAGATTGATGACAATAGCCCACAAAGATACAACGAATCGCTTTATCATCAAGTTTATGACGAGTAGGAGACCGATCCTGAACAAAACATGTGCATCCAAAAACACGAGGGGGGACCGAAAAAAGTGTCCGCTCAGGAAATAAGACCTGTAAGGGAGCCTTATGCTGAAGAACACGACTCGGCGTACGATTGCACAGAAAGGTAGAAGTCAAAACAGCAAAATGCCAATAAGATTTTGGTACCCTCATGCCTCTAAGCAGACAACGTACCATCCCTATCAAACTCCTATTTTTCCTCTCAGCAACACCATTTTGCTCAGGAGTATATGGACAAGTGAGTTGCTGAAGGATACCCTGAGAAGAAAGGTGAGACACTAAAGCATCAGACACATATTCTTTGGCATTATCCGAACGAAGAGCACGAACAATGACATCGAATTGTGTCTTAATCATCTGTAAAAACTGAGTGATTATAGGGAGCACATCAGACTTCCTATGCAAAAGGTAGACCCAAGTACAACGGGTATGATCATCTATAAATGTCACATAATATCTGGCACCTGACAGAGCAGTAACGGGAGAGGGTCCCCAAATATCAGAGTGTATTAGGTCAAATGGCTTGGGTGACTGGTGCATGCGAGGAATATAATTGACCCTAACATGTTTTGATAGGGAACAGATAATGCAATCAAGTTTACCACCAACATAAGCATTACTCAAAGTAGGAAACAACATACATAAATATTTAAAATTTGTATGTCCAAAACGGTCATGCCACAATTGAACAGTTTGTGACGAAAAATCATAACGACAA
>CAUOFW020001070.1:329959-372820 GCA_963454935.2 Ilex paraguariensis | reverse complement strand
AGTGGGCGGTGGTACCTCAGCAATAGCAACAGTACGGCTGCGAGAAGGTGGCTTAAGCTCTGGATGGAGCTTCCAGCAAGTAGCCCTGAGATGTCCTGGTCGGCCACAATAATCACATTGACGGGAATCCCCCCGTCTGCGCTGATCTGGGACGCCCTGACGGCGCTGGTTTGAGCGTTGCCCATCCCTGACTAAGGATCCTGAACGGGACCCTACAGCAACTGCAAGGGCCATCTGGTCAATCGAAGGAGGCAAAGCTGCAACTGGAAGTGATGCAATACGGACTCGACGCTCATGCTGCTCAATCATCCCATACACCTCATAAAGAGAAGGAAGTGTCAACATCGACAAGATCTGAGAACGAGGTCCCTCAAACTCATCACGAAGCCCCATAAGGAACTTGTGAATCCTATCCTCCTGCTCTCGAGTATGCAAGAATGCTGCTCCCTCGGGCTCTATCTTCGGAATAGCAGCAAGAGGACGTAGAGACTCATACTCAAGCCAGCGCTGGGTCAAATAGCCATAATAATCCTGAACGGTCATATCTCCCTGCCGAGCATATGAGAGCTCCTGAGAAAGCTCATAAACACGAACTCCCCGTCCTGACTGAGAATACATCTCTGATAATGCGCTCCATAGCTTCGGAACAGAGCTATGAAACTGGTGGATCCTGCAAACAGAGGGCTCCATTGAGCCAAATAACCATCCAAGAATGGCACAGTTTTCAGAGAACCATGCAGAATATCCAGGGTCGGCATCAGCTGGCTTTGGGTGAGATCCCGTCAGCCAACCAAGCTTCCCTACACGGCCTAAGAAAAGCTGGAATGAGCGTGACCACTCAGCGAAGTTACGACCATTCAACAATTGTGCCGTACCTTTTTGAGAGATCATGCCCGGTAATGCTGGTAATGCAACTGTGCTAGTAGGCACTGTATACTGGTCAAACATAAAAGTGGAAGTACCCATAGATGTCTCAACGGTAGAGGTGTCAACAGTAGGGTTCTCAAGTCCCTCAGTAGTAGCCATATCAACAACAATACTAGGGCACCCGTGACAGAAAAATAACTCTAAGATAAATAGAGGAATAAAATAAGGGAGAACAATATACCTTCAGTCGAACAGTAGCGACAAATAAGGAAGGTCCAAAAAGCTCCCAAATAATCAAGTCACGGTACCCAGAAATCCAATAAATATAAATGATCTACTGCATCAAGAGCAGATCAACAGACGGAGAAGAAGATTTAACCCCTCATAAAAAAAAATCCTAGATATTGTAACCTGGCAGCACTGTGATGAAGAGTGCAAACGAAGGTACAACAAAAAACACGACCCGGCAGTGGGCTGGGCAGCGACCCAGCAGTAGGCTAGGCACTTGGTTAGGTTGTTAATTTTTCGGTGTTAGGTTGTTTCGGTGGAAGGCTGTGGGCAGCGACTGTTTGGAGGTTTGGTTTATTGGTGGGTTGCTGGCTTCCTGGGTTGAATGGTCTGATTAGCTGGTTGGATCGTTGGACTTGGGCAGTGGGTCACTGGTGAGCAATCGGTGGGATGGTATGTGATTTTCTGGGTTTGTCGGTGTTATGGGGGACTGTCGGTGGATGGAGTTGAGTTTGTCGGTAGATTGGTATGTGTTTTTTTTCGCTGGGCTGCTATCAGTGGAGGGATGGTGGCTTACCAGTAGGTTGTTGCAAGGAACCGGCAGTCGGTGGAGTTGGGTGAGCGGCGACTGTCTGGTTTGTTTTGCTGGGTGGTTATTGAGGCAGTCAATCGGTGGTTNCCAAAAAGCTCCCAAATAATCAAGTCACGGTGCCCAGAAATCTAATAAATATAAATGATCTACTGCATCAAGAGCAGATCAACAGACGGAGAAGATTTAACCCCTCATAAAAAAAAAATCCTAGATATTGTAACCTGGCAGCACTGTGATGAAGAGTGCAAACGAAGGTACAACAAAAAACACGACCCGGCAGTGGGCTGGGCAGCGACCCAGCAGTAGGCTAGGCACTTGGTTAGGTTGTTAATTTTTCGGTGTTAGGTTGTTTCGGTGGAAGGCTGTGGGCAGCGACTGTTTGGAGGTTTGGTTTATTGGTGGGTTGCTGGCTTCCTGGGTTGAATGGTCTGATTAGCTGGTTGGATCGTTGGACTTGGGCAGTGGGTCACTGGTGAGCAATCGGTGGGATGGTATGTGATTTTCTGGGTTTGTCGGTGTTATGGGGGACTGTCGGTGGATGGAGTTGAGTTTGTCGGTAGATTGGTATGTGTTTTTTTTTCGCTGGGCTGCTATCAGTGGAGGGATGGTGGCTTACCAGTAGGTTGTTGCAAGGAACCGGCAGTCGGTGGAGTTGGGTGAGCGGCGACTGTCTGGTTTGTTTTGCTGGGTGGTTATTGAGGCAGTCAATCGGTGGTTTAATATGTAGGCTAAAGGGGTTTTTCGCTGGTAGGTGGGTCGCTGCAGTGGCTAATTTGGAGCAGTCACGGTGGCAGTGTGGTGGCCGGTGGCTGTCAGCTGCAACGTGGAGGAGGGGCTAGGGTTAGGGTTACAGTTGTGGCTCTGATACCAACTTGGAATGAACGTGTGTGAAAAAGGGATGCTCAAATTAAGAGTAGAGCCCCGTATATATATCCAAAAATAATACAGAGTGACTTAAACATCCTTGTAGTTTAGGCAAAATATAAAAATCTTAGTAAGGGTAAAAAAGGGAAAAGAAATCCTAATAAACCTAGACTATCTATACTCCAACACCTTCCTTCCCTGAGGAGACGACATTGGAATACGAATTTCAAGCAAAACACGACCCTCAAAAGTCTCTTTACACTTGGAGAGCATTTTTGTTCACACACACATATTTCATTCCACACACCCATTTTCCCATTTCTTGCATTGAACTCGAGTGAGAGTGACACTCACCCACACATATAAGCCATGCACACATTGAGGATTCATATGTGGAGATTAGGATACAACAAGGGGAAATAATTCAAGTATTTTTGGCATCGTTGCCAGGGAAGGCAAAATGTTAAATTACGAAGGTGATTTTTGGATAACGGAGGTAAGTCCCGTTATTTTCATCATGGACTGAGGTACGCTAATCCTTGTATATACTTTTGTTTGTGTATATTTTCATTTGTAGATAGTGCGTTATATGTGGGGACGGGACAAACAAAATCGATTGGTTAGACAACTTTTAGGCCTCAATATGAACATTGATTAAGACCCACCTAAGAATGCTAGTGATAACTTTGAGGAGTTGGGTGCCAATGTGAATGTCCCAAGGGGAGGAGGAGTGCAAGAACCTAGAGTCCAAAACCTGAGAATGCACTTCCCTCGTAGGAATGAAGGAAACAACATCCAACTTGATCCTTCGGCGAGGTCAATAAAGGATTACCTTCAACCAACCTGAAGTACCACTCCCTCACGCATTCTCCTACCGATCCAAGCTCATGCCTTCCTAGGTAAGCCAGGAATGTTGTAACTACTCCCTACATTCCATAGAATTGAAAGGGAGAATCCTTATTTGCATATCAAAGAATTCGAGGATATAGTTGCAACCTTCAACACTNGAGAGAATCCTTATTTGCATATCAAAAAATTCGAGGATATAGTTGCAACCTTCAACACTAATCATGCTATGGAAGACATAGCTCGTTTGAAATTATTTCCCTTTTCCCTTAAGGACAAAGAAAAAATGTGGTTGAATTTCATGCGGCCTAGATCCATAATTTCTTGGGCTCAGATATTTTCTGAGTTTTTGAACAAATTCTTTTCGGTGTCTAAAATCACCACTCTTAAAAAATAAATTCAAAACTTTTTTGGAAAAGCCAAATGAGCAATTTTACAATTGTTGGGATCGCTATAAGGAGTTACTACAATCAATTTCACATCATGGTTTTGAATCATGGCAATTGGTGAGTTTTTTCTGTGAAGAAATTACACCAGACCATCGCCAATTCATTGACATGATGTGCAATGCTGAGTTCCTCAACAAGGACCCCAATGAGGCCCTAGAATACTTTAGTACATTGGCCCAAAATGCACAATCTTGGGACATTATGGATCCCACCGATGTACTGAGGTCTTCTCCTCAGGGTAGTGATCAAGCACTTGGGGGAGGGATGTATAATTTGAGAGATCGGGAAGACTTGCTTTCTAAAATTACCAAGTTGTTTAGGAAAGTGGAGAGTCATGACGTAAATAGGAGACACGAGGTGTCCAATGTTTCAAAGACTGAGGAGTCTTACTCAATTTGTGAGTGTGGAGCATTCTATATCGGAGTGCCCTAACATTCCGGCATTTAAGGAAGTGTACCATGAGAAAATTAATGCCTTTAACCAATCGAGGCAATCATTCTCTCCAAATTCAAATACTTACAATTTTGGTTGGAGTAATCTCATGAACTTTAGTTAGAGAAATGAGAATCCCACTCCTCATGGGTCTAACACCTATACACCTTCCATGCCTCCTAAGCAAAGTCAATACCAAAGACAATATCAAGGTTAAGGCCAAGTGTCTAACTCCCAATACCCCTGATCCAATCTGGAAGGATATTCATTGAACCTAACTCCACAAAATTTCTCCCAAAGTCCACCTCCACAAAGTTATGGTCAACAAGGACCATCCAATCTTCCCATTTACCAACTTCCCCATAAGAGGAATTTGGAGGACATGGTGTATAATTTCATCCAAAGCTAAATCGCCTTAAAAATAACATTTTGGCTCAACTCACAAAACTAACCAATGACATAGAGACATCACAACAAGAGAAGGAGAAATTTCTTGCTCAACCCCAAAAGAACCCTAAAGGCCAACATGTCATTGAGTTATCCGAGCCCACCAAAGAGAGTTGTGAGGAACTAAAGGAAGTCACCAACGTTCGAAGTGGCAAATAAATTGATAAGACCATTCCGCCAAAAGTCTCTCCCAATGCCACATTGCCATTAGAGAAAGAGACTAAGGATGATGCCGAGGGGGGTGAGATGAGTGAGAAGAAAAAAAGTGAAATGAGTGAAAAAGAAAAAAATGTTGATGAAATTGTGTATGCATCCCTCATTCCTGCCCCTTTTCTCAATCATTTGAAGCCACCTGTGAAGGTGGCTAATTACTCTGATATAATTGAGATGTTTAAGCAGGTGAAAATTAACGTTCCACTCCTTGATGCCATAAAACAAATTCCATCTTGTGCTAAGATTTTTAAGGATTTATGTATAGTGAAGAGAAGACCAAATATGCACAAGAAGACATTCCTCACCGAGCAAGTGAGCTCAATCTTGAGGACCAACACCCCACCAAAGTTTGAGGACCTCAGATGCCCTACCATTGCCATCACAATAGGGAATTATCGGGTGGAGCAAGCTCTCCTTGGCTTGGGAGCAAGTGTCAACCTCTTACCGTACTCGGTGTATTAACAACTCCAACTTGAAAAGTTAAAGCCAACTCTAATCACTGTTTAGTTGGCGGATCGTAGCATCAAAACACCAAGGGGAGTAGTTGAGGATGTTTTAGTTTAAGTTAATAAATTTTACTTCCCTATTAATTTTATTATGCTTAACACTCACCTAATTACAAATCTTAGCTCCCAAATCCTTTTCATACTTGGTAGACATTTTCTTGCTACATCTAATGTTGTGATTAATTGCAGGAATGACCTTATGAAGCTGGCATTTTGGAAACATGACTATGGACCTCAATATTTTCAACTTGTCTAAACAATTGGGGGATGATGAAGAGGCACATAAGATCAATCGGATCGACACTTTGGTGGAAGAACACTTGGAACTAATGAGCACCTTCAAGTTGGAAGAGGAGGAGAATGTTGATATAGAGGAGGTTGATGTGCAAGAGGAGTTAGAGAGCTTGGAAGGGGTAAAAAAATGGACCCCTACATTTGAGAAACTTCCATATCAAGACAAGAATATTTTTCTATCGACTGAGCAAAACCTATCTTGGAATTGAAGCCATTACCATCCCATCTCAAATATGCATATCTTGGGGATGACAAGACCTTTTCGGTGGTAATTAGCTCAACTTTGGAGGCAAAGTAAGAAGAGGATCTCTTAAAAGTGTTGAGAAGGCATAAGGGAGCAATTGGGTGGATAATTGCCGACATCAAGGAGATAAACCCCCTTATTTGTACACACCACATCTACCTTGAGGAAGACTCCAAGCCGTCTCGAGAAACACAAAGAAGGTTGAACCCAATAATGAAGGATGTGGTGACAGACGAGGTACTAAAGCTACTTGACATAGACATCATTTTTCTGATTGCTAATAGTAAGTGGGTTAGCCCCACTCAAGTAGTACCCAAGAAATCGGGAGTCATCGTGGTGGCAAATGAGGAAAATGAGCTTATTCCAATAAGGGTGATCACAAGATGGAGAATATGTATTGATTACCGAAAGCTTAACCTGTGCACAAGAAATGACCACTTTTCTTTGTCATTCCTTGACCAAGTATTGGAGAGAGTAGCCAGAAATTTGTTTTATTACTTCTTGGATGGATACTTCGGCTACAATTAAATCGAGATTGCATTGGAAGATCAAGAGAAGACCACTTTCACTTGCCCCTAAGGTACATTTGCCTATCGACGTATGCCTTTCAGGTTGTGTAATATCCTAGGGACTTTTCAACGTTGCATGACGGGAATTTTCAGTGATATGGTGAAGAAGATAATGGAGGTATTTATGGATGAATTATTGGTGTTCAGGGATTCATTTGATGGATGCTTGGAGAATTTGGAGAAAGTTTTTGAGAGATGTGAAAAGAAGAACTTGGTCCTCAATTGGGAGAAGTGCCACTTCATGGTGACAGAAGGAATTGTGCTTAGGCACATCGTCTCGTCAAAGGGAATTGAAGTTGATAAATCAAAGGTTGAGGCAATTTCCAACTTCCTCACACCAAAGGTCATCAAAGACATCAGGTCGTTTCTTGGCCATGCCAGCTTTTATCGTTGTTTTATTAAAGACTTTAGTGCATTGGCNGGCAATTTCCAACTTCCTCACACCAAAGGTCATCAAAGACATCAGGTCATTTCTTGGCCATGCCAGCTTTTATCGTTGTTTTATTAAAGACTTTAGTGCATTGGCTCGACACTTGACCAATTTACTTTTAAAAGATTTCCCATTTGTTTGGTCGGACGATTGTGATGCACACTTTAAAAAATTAAAGAACATGCTCATTTCACCTCCAATCATGCGACCACCCAAGTGGGATATACCCTTTGAGCTTATGTGCGATGCGAGTGATTACGCGGTCGGCGCAGTGCTTGAATAAAGGGTGGACAAGAGGTCTTATGTAATATATTATGCTAGCATAACCCTTAGTGAGGCACAAATGAATTATACCACCACCGAAAAGGAGTTGCTAGCGGTAGTATTTATATTGGATAAATTTCGATCCTACATTATTGGTTTACCTATAGTAGTCTATAATGATCACTTTGTTTTGAAGTATTTGTTGTCTAAGCAAGATGCAAAATCGAGACTTATTAGGTGGATACTCCTCTTACAAGAATTCAACTTGACGATCAAGGACAAAAAAGGAGTTGAGAACGTGGTGGCGGACCATTTATCCCGACTTGTGGTGCAAAAGGCCGATGAGTACATTTCTATTCCTAATTTTTTTTCTGATGAGCATTTACTTTCGATTTATTTTGTTTGTCCATGGTATGTTGACATATGTAATTATCTTACTATAGGACAAATATCATCGCATTGGAACCTAGAGGATAGAAGGAGGTTTGTAGCGGATGTGAGGTACTTTTACTTCAACAACCCATACCTATTCAAGTATTGTCTTGACTAAGTTATGCGGAGATGTGTACCAGAAAATGAGCAACGGGATGTCCTTGCATTTTGCCACTTGGAAGCATGCGGTGGCCATTTCTCTTCCAAGAAAACTTTGGCAAAAATTTTACAATCAGGTTTTTATTGGCCCTCGCTGAACAAAGACTGTGTTTCATTTTGTAAAGAATGCGATAGGGGCCAAAGATTGGGTAGTGTGAGCCGAAGGAACATGATGCCCCTCTCCCCTGTACTTGTTATAGAGATATTTAATTGTTAGGGTATTGACTTTATGAGTTCCTTCCCATTGTCATTTGGCTACCTATACATTCTACTAGTAGTGGACTACGTGTCTAAATGGGTGGAGGCTATTCCAAGAAAGACCAATGACCACCGGGTCGTGGTCAAATTCTTGAAAGAGAACATTTTTTTGAGGTTCAAGATACCTCGTGCTATGATAAGCAATGATAGATCGCATTTCTATAATAGGTCATTTGCATCTTTTAAGCATAAATATGGCGTCACACATAAGGTGTCCACCGCATATCACCCACAGACCAATAGCCAAGCTGAGTTGGCTAATAGGGAGGTTAAAAATTTTCTGGAGAAAACAATGAATCCTAATAGGAAGGATTGGTCATTTAGGTTGATCGATGCCCTTTGGGCTTATCGCACAACTTATAAGACAATTCTAGGCATGCCTCCCTATCGGCTCGTCTATGGAAAGACTTGTCATTTGCCAGTCGAAATGGAACACAAGTCCTATTGGGCCATAAAGACTTTAAACTTCAACATGAGAATGGATGGAGAAAATAGGAAGCTAGAAATGAATGAATTGGAAGAGATTCAAAGAGATGCGTATGAGAGTTCAAAAATCTCAAAAGAGCAGGCTAAGATATTTCATGACATATCCGTTGTGAGGAATTCATTTGAACTCGGCCAACAATTCTCGTCTCTCAATCTTTTAAGGGAAACTCCGATCCCATTAGGATAGCCCCTATGTTGTCAAGGTGGCCTACCCCAGTGGAGNAAGTGCTCTTATACAATTCTCGTCTCTCAATCTTTTAAGGGAAACTCCGATCCCATTAGGATAGCCCCTATGTTGTCAAGGTGGCCTACCCCAGTGGAGATGTGGAAGTCACAAACCTTGAGGATGACAGAACATTCAAGGTCAATGGCCAAAGATTTAAGCCATTCTTTGAGTGGTTTAAAGGCCTAAGGGTGGAGGAAGATTTGACGGATCCAGTTTATCTGTACTTGTTGGAGGAATAACTGTTTTGATTTTTTTTAGTGTACAGTCGTTTTTATTTACTTTAACTGTTCATGTTACTTTATCTTTTCGTATAGTGTTGTTTTCTTAGTGCAGATATTGGTATTTTGTCAAAGCTCAAGTGCAAGGTATTCTCTAACCCTACTCATCTTTTACAGTCCTTCATTGCATATCATATTTTTTTTGTTGCATTGAGGATAATGCATGAATCAAGTGGGGGGGGGGGGGGGGGACACCATTTGTATGATACACCAATTTTTGTGATGGAAATTCACCTTTCACATATCCTACAGATTTTTGTTTACAATAGTTGCAAATTATGTGAAAAATTTAAAAATTTTTGTCAAAATATTTGAATTTTGATATGTATTCCCTTATTAAGAGTGTTAAGGGTTTGTTGATATGCTGGTTTTTACATTGAACCATGAATACATGAGCACATTATAGAAGTTCATCCTATGCGTGAGTATCACATATATATTTTCTTTGAACTCAACCTTAAGTGCACCGGAAATGTGTAATTTTGGCATTTTACGGATTGAGTTCACATTGTAGTGCTTGACATGAATAGTGGAGATGAGTAAGAACCCATGATAGATTTAGTGCCAATCCTTATTAGAGAGAATTTACATTTACTCAAGGAACAATTTTTTAAATTCTAAATGTGTTCAATAATCTCATTATGCTTGTTTTGGTTAGGTGCATTTAGGTAGTTGATTGACTTTGTCTTGACATGTACAACGCTCTCCCATGTCTATCTAGAAATGATCGTAGGCCATCCTTGAATTGCGTTGAGCTTTTGCCCTTTTTCTTGTGAAATTTTTATCCCTAGTGCCGTGATTGAGCCTTACATATAATTTGTTTCCATGCCACATATTTGGCCAAACTAGTGCAAAAATGATAAAATCTACCTCACATTGGTTGTTCCTAGAGTTGAATATGAGTGATCATAAAAGAGAAGGAAGTATAGTGTGGAAAATCAAATAAAAGGGATGAATGATGTTGAAACTCAAAGAGTTGAATGGAAAAAGAATGAATATCCAGGAAATGGAGAAAAAAAGGGATGAAAAGAAGAAAATAATGACCAAATAAAAGGAAAATGTTAAGGAAAAGAGAGAGAAAGAAACAAAGGGTGTGGTGATGGTGTTAGACTGAAATGCCCATGAAAAGGGAGATGTTTTGAAACAAAAGCCATTCACTCAAAACAACCCTCTTTGTTGTCCTCTGTCCTTCATTTCATTACCTAGATATCACCCCAAGGCCCCATTATAACCCTTGAAAGTCCTAAATGATCTAGAGAAGCATGAAAGATGCATACTTTTAAAGAAAAAGAGAAGTTGGTTTGCTATCTAATGCCCTATCATTCCTTTTATGAGATTATGCCAAGGTTGTTTCATTTTCATGCATGAACTTCATTTTTGGATTATATGAGAGCATACTTTATTTTGTGCACAAGATTCTATCTCACATATACACATAGAGAGCATTTCAGGATAACTAGAGTGTGATTCATTGTTGAGAGACACCCTTGGTGAGGTTGCATCGAAGCTTAATTTGGATAGCCAAAGTGATTGTGAACTCTGTTGTGTAAATGTTTAAATTACATGTCCACTGCACACACACACGAGTTTGAAAATTAATGTGTAGGTGCATGTTCTAGTTTAGCATTTAAAGCCATAGTGATGCTCATGTGTACTTGGTTCGGGCGTTTGAACGATGTATTAGGTAGCCCTATGCTTGCGGAATAGAGGAATATTGCTCACCTTCTGATATTTGATAAGATTTCCCTTGCTATTTGAATCTATGAATTACATTTTGGGTATTCATTTTGGTAGTTTAAATTAGAATTCCATGTCTTGTCATTTGAAAACATCAAAATTGTAAATCATGTTGCAATTTCGGAATTGACTTTGGGCATGATCATTCAATTATGGTTCATATGTGTGGTTCAAGTTTTTGGTAGGTTGGATGTGCTAGAAAGGGTGTTAAAATGTTTCGGAGTTGAGGAAGGTTGGGGTAGATGTGAATTTTTGAACAAAGGAAGGGTTTTGCAGCAAAGGCAAACCTTTTGGAAGGTTTAGTCAAAAACCTTCTGGAAGGTTCTTTCTAGTGAGCAAAACCTTTCAGAAGGTTTTGCCTATTAGAATTTTTGCCCCAAGTAGTGAGCAAAACCTTCTCTCCTTCTATTCTCTTCTAATCTTCAAATCACTTCACAAAAGCCCTTGATTCTCATTTTTCTCTTGATTAGGGTTTAGTATTGGGTGTCTTTTGCCGAAAATATTGGGTGTTCTCCACAAACCCTAGATCCTCACTTTTCCCCAATTTCTCAAGTTCATTTTGATCTTTTTCAAATCCCTTTACTCCTTTGCTATGGCTCGTATGAATGGGATGTCCATGGATGTGTTTGAGCCCTTGGAGAGTCTATGGTGGATGATTTTGATGCTTCTTAGTATTAGGGCATTGTTGTTCCTCATGGTCCGCACCAAGAGGACGGGTCCTGAGTCTCCACCACCTACGGGCATGAGCTCCCGAAAAAGGAGTGGTGAGGGCCCTAGAAGCCAAGACAGGGAGAAAAATGTGAACCAAAGCGAGGCACGATACACGGAGGCAAAGAATAGAGGAGAATGGTGTCACGTTCGAGAGATACATTGACAAAGTCTCCCTTGGTCCTAATGATGACGTGGTGAGGGTAATTAAGGCACAGGGGTTGGCTCTGTGGTTTCAAGAGGTGAAGGGTTATAATTTGGGGATGTGTAGGGAATTTTACCAAAAGTTGTCTATATTTGGCGAGGATGGAGGAAGGCTAAGGAGGAATGTGTGGGGAAAAACTTTTAAGGTGACCCCTGACATGATTTCTACATTGAATGGGTATAAGAGGCCTCCCCCGACTACCTCGGTCTACCCACACAACGTGGATGGGGGTAGGACTCTCAGTGATTTTGTGGCTCTCACCTATGAGGACCAGGCCACGTTCAAAGGAACAATGTTGGTCAGGGGCCTTAAACACTCGTACAAGGTAATGAACAAGGTATTGCACTACAACGTAATGTCCCAGGGTTCAAAAAAGAACCCAAATATCGAGAAGTTGGCCGTCCTCCATACATTTATGACGGGGGTGGCAATTGATATGGCTTACTTGATATGGGAGGAGATGCGAAAGTTTGCCAAGGCCACAAAGCCAAAGGCAAATCTCCCTTTTGGCAGCCTCGTCACACGACTGTGAGACCATGCCAAGGTAAAACACTACACTCACAATACTTTACTTCCACCAGAGACTGGAGCCATAGGGAAGTCAAGCAATAGCAAGAGAACTACCAAGATTGGGGGAAAAAGATCTAAAGCCTCAAGGCTAGAGTTGTCTATAGCAGGCCCATCCTCGTTAGCACCTCTTGCACCCGCACCTGCCCGTACCATGTCGCAGCGTATGGACACACTGAGTCCACTATACATAGGCTGTCGATTAAGGTGACGCAACTTTTCCAGCACACATTCTCAGGTGAGCCCATCCCCGGTAAACCTCCATAGTCCCCAGCTGTATTGTCGACTTTAGCTCCTTTACCTACCATTACTGTTGAGGTGGGAGACACCGATGATGAGTATGAGTCTGAGCCTGAGCCTGAGACAGAGGAGAAGGACGCATTTGATGACGATAGTGACGGAGGGGGTGTTTTGGGATGACTTGTGTATTTTGTTTCTTTTGATTTTAGGATGTACAGAGTTAGAGTTACTTTTGTTGGCCAGTAGAAGTGTCTTTAGGTTTTGGGCCATTTTGTTTTGAAACTCGAACCCTTTGTAATGAACTTTTGAAAGTGATCAATGAAAATACCATAATTGTTACATTTATTCATTGCCCAAGTCCATTCCTTTAATTGCAATGTGATTTGTGCATTTTGAATGTTTGGATTTTTACTTGCTTGAATGGATGTTGATGTAGTTTATAACTTGTGTTTTGAAATAATGTTTGATAGGGACTAGCAAAGCTCAAGTTGGGGAGGGGTGTGATTAGCACAAAACATTGCATACATTTTATGTTGTTATGCCGCTTTATACTTGTTTTTGTTGTGAATATTAGGGAGAAATGTGTTTAATCTTATCTTTAATGGAGTTTTGTGTAAATATCGGTGGAAAGATGTAAATGGTTTGAGTTAAGCCCCCATTGAAGTGATTGAAGTCAATGAAGATAAGGGGGTAGCTTAAAGGAAGGTTTGGAAAGTGAAGAAGCCAAGAAAAATGCATTTTGGATGAAAACCTTCCAGAAGGTTTGGCTATAAACCTTTCGGAAGGTTTACACTTGGTTTGCTTTTTTACTACCAGAATTTTTTGGAAGGTTTTGTCTACTTGAATGCTCATTCAACTGTTCTTGCACAAACCTTCGGGAAGGTTTGCATCGACCTTTCGAAAGGTTTTACCTAGAATGCCTAGACAGCCTGAAACTTTAGCTCTACCAATTGGGGGCCCCACCTGCACTTCTCCAACTTGTCCCTTGACATCCCTTACACATCTACATGCCTCCTATCTCCATGGTTTGGACTTAAAAGGCTTGAGCATTAATGAGGAGGAGAGAGAAGAGCAAGGCAAGGGAGGTGAAGGCTAGGCTTGTCCTAGCCTACAACAATCAATCCAATCAACCTCCTAAGGATGGGATGTCTGTCACACAGACCCTAGGGAACTCTATGGACGTTTTTACAAGATACATTACACATTATGGAGACAGATTGCATTGTAGAGAGAAGCTCCAAGGTAGAAGACATAGTATAGAGAGAGAAAACATAGATTTTTACATTTCTTCCATCCATTTCACTTGTAATCTCTTGGAAGATGTTTTTAAGCTTCATTCATTGTCTTTAATGTCATTTATTTCCAATACATTGCAAGTTTAGTTGAATATCCTAGAATCTACCATTGTTGTATTTAAGTTTTCATCTCAAAGCTCTTCAAGTGGGTATTAAATGAAATTTTCTGTAGTTTATGTTTTCTTGCATTAATTTAAGTCCCAATCTTCATTTCTTTACAATGTTTCCCCATTTCATTTATGTCCTTGATTTAGAGATGAGTAGCTAAGCTGTTAAGTTGGTTAATCCAAGGGAGAATTCCTCTTGGGTATGCCAAATCAACCCATTTTCATTCCTCCTCGTAGTGTATAAGGATTTAGTTTGACTAGTTTGAGTGTGGATGTGGTTGTAAGTTCTTGATACACCATAGATTTGTCACGGGATATGCTTGAATCCTCACCTCCATTTTAGTCCTGCGCTTCTTATGAATCAATCAAAAATCTAAGCACCATTGGAGGAAGGTTTTGAGTTGATTTGGCATTCCTATTGGAATGACCTCTTCGAATTAGCCAACACTTGTTTCCATTTCATTTTCATCAAGGACACAAACCAACAAACCTCAAACATTAAAGATTTTTACACTTTACCCTTTTCACCAAAATCACCTTCACACAATTCCCTTCTTTCCTTGAAGAGACGACCTTAGAATACGAATTCCAAGTAAAACATGACCCTCAAAAGTCTCTCTACACTTGGAGAGCACTTTTGTTCACACACACACACATTTCATTCCACACACCCGTTTTTCCATTTCTTGCATTGAACCTAAGTGAGAATGACACTCACCCACACATATAAGCCATACACACATTAAGGGTTCATGTGCGGAGATTAGGATACAACAACGGGAAATAAGTCAAGCAATAGCCAAACTGCCAGTTCTTGGAACATAAAAAATTTTAACTCTTCCATTACTAGTGAATTGGCCCCTTCCTCCTCTATCTCTTTAGCATAGTCTCTTCCGTGACCTTCATAACCTCTTCCTAGATTTCCATAACCTTTACCTCGCATTCCATAACCTCTTCTTATTTGCGATGTTCTACCTTAAAATTCTCTTTTTTCATATTTCAAAGAACACTTGGATTGGAGAGCATGTTTAAGAAAACTTGAATTTCTTTTATTAATCCGTTGCTCATGTATTTCCAATGCTACCGTCAATTCATCAATGCCCGTAGTTTTTGAATCCATGGATTTCTTAGTGGCTGCAACGATGTGCTTAAATTTTGTGGTTAAGGTTCATAGAATTTTTTCCATAACTCAGACATCATCAATATCTTCGCCATACCTTCGCACTTCGTTCATAATCACCAAAGTTCTTGAATAATACTCCAAAATTGTCTTGGCTCCACTCATATTCAACCTTTCAAATTCACTTGCAACACTTGGATGAACAGAATCATTTATCAATGCCTCTATGCATATTCTTGGGAATTTCTCAAGCTTGCTTCGAGGTGGTGGAGGAAGAAGTCTTCTCAAAAGTGTTATCGTCGATACATTGGTAAAGTAGGAATAATACCATCTTATCTGTTCTTCCTTGATTGTTTAAAAACACTCTTTTGAGCATCATTTAATGATTGCTCTTCTTCCATATTCGGTTCATACAACCCTTTTCATCAATTTCCCATCACTTGCAATACCATAATTTGAATAATCAAATTCCCATAATTATCTTTATGTAATTTGGGAAATTAGGATTGAAAGACATTACTCATGGTTGCCATAACTTTTCAAGAACACCACAACATAAAATCCCAAATTTCAAACCCTAGCTTCAAATTCAAACTCAAAAACAAAAGTCCAAGCTTCATCAAAAAAAAAAAAACCCTAAATTTTAGAACCCTAGCTCTAATACCATATTTATTGGGTATAAAATAACAATAATCTCACCAAATACTTAAGGAACAAGAGCAAATACAAGCAAAATAGTGGTTGAAAATCTAATATTTATGCCACACAAATTCACTCCAAAACTCTTCTTTATTTCATCAAAATTTAGTACAATATCATGCAATACAAAGGGGAATCTTATCTCGTAAATTTTTAGAAAGAAAAACACAAAAAAAAATGACCTTAAACTCAAAAACTAGAGCTTGTACTCCTACACCCCTGTTGGTTTTTTGTCCAAGCAAAAGAGAGTTTTTCTCCCTATATTTTTTATGAGAAAATCGTTTCTTCACTGTCTATTTTCTCTCTGCCAAGATTGCTCTCCTGCTCTCTATTTTTCAGCCACCATCAAACCCTTTATACTTTCTTTAGCTAAATCGACCCTTCAAAGCTAGAAATTCCATAACTTATATCCCTTGTTTTCTAGCCAAAATCGACTCAGCTAGGCAAACCTTCACAAACCCAAGTGGTTGCCCCTTCAAATTTCTAAAGCCAAGAAAAAAAATCTAGCGGTTTCCCCCCTTGACACCAATCAAAAATATTAAAATAACCTAACTGAAACAAAGGACAAACAAACTCATAAATTTAAAAAACAATTTCAAACTAAAGTACCCAAACTACACAATTAAATTGGGTTTATATTATACTAATGAGCCTTTAGTTCAATGGTACTCCTTATCTTGTGAAGACTTTGTCTTCTTGAAGTCAAGAGTTCAAGTCCCCTCCCCTCCCAAAAAAAAAAAATGGTTTATACAACTAACAAGTTGCACATGCCATCAATGATACATGTTGGCTTTCCTCAGTACAATATGACCTTCAGATTTACTCACAGTATGTGAAAATATTAGTGCAACAACTCAAAATGAATATTTCTCCCAATATGCTTCATTCTAGTCACCACAGCCCTATGACCACTATCCCATTGCTCCAGCGGTTGTTCACGAATTTGTATTTTCTTGTTGATTAAGATTGCCCTTATTTTGGACCTCTAAATAAGGAAAGCCTTTCCAACATCTAGTGTAAGTCTCTTATAATTATTTTGAGAGAGAAATCTTATCTTCTACCTTGAGAGTTTCTACCACAATGCTAGATCTCTAAATCCAAGGCTACATCTTGCAAATCTCATTTAACCTCATAACTTGGAGAATACTAGCTTGATTGGGTGAAGACCAAACCTGTTGGAAGTGTGCATATTGAGGATCATTGGTGTGCCCAAGATTGCTCAAGGCCTAGAGGATCAATTACAATGGAGAATCCAAGTGAAGCTAACCAAAATGTCGAATAGGCACTTCGATAGAGAGGCTTATTGAAGGAAGATAGTGTCTAACCAGGGTATTAGTTAAGGTATAAGACTCGAATACTTGTAAGATAACATTGGGAGAGTGGATCAAGCTTTGGTAAACCCTAGAGTGGTTCCCCACAATTTTTCCTGAGGAAGGTTTTTGCGTGAAGAAATTACATGTGTTAATATTTGTTATTTTAATACACACTTGCAATTTGAGCACATACCTGCACTGTGTGATTGATTAAATGTTTGATTGAATAAATATGTCATTCATAGTTGTGTGCTAAGAGTTTGGTTCATTGCGTTGGGATCCCCGTGAGTGATTGAGTGTTTAATTGACAGATTAACAACACTACTCATCATGGGTTTATGGAATCTTTGTGGTTAAAAGGGAGTTCTCACTATTAATGGATTGATATTTGTAAGAATAGATAGTTGTGGTAGTAATAGATTTAATTTAGTGGTCATCCAAGCTTAAATTTTAAAACCTATTCACCCCCTCTAGACAGTGTCGTGCAATTTGATTAACCATCAAAAGTATTATTTTATTATGTTGGGTTTTTAGGTTAACTATTGTTTTTAGTGGTTCATCTATTTACTAGGTAAAACAGGTGAATTTGAGTAAGATTTAGCACACTTGGTAAATTGATTGATGAGGAAGAGTAAATTGAACTCAAGAGGGAAAAATTATAATTTTGAGCATGGATCGTGATTTGAAGCAAATTGGATACCCGTGGATGATCCGTACCCATTCCTAGAACATTGGAGCACATAACCTAAGAACACCTAGATAAATACTACTGTTCGGATGCCATAATCACTGTCCGGGTGCAATGATTAGTAAAATTCAAAATTAGATTGGTTGACTTATTTGATAAAGGAAAAGTCAAAATTTGAAGAAGGATAGCAACATCTGGATGCAGCCATAATCGTCCAGATGCAAGCCATAAAGATGGAATTGTAGAGAGTTTTAACAGTTGGGACACCTAGGAGTCCGTCCGAACACAAAGATTGCACTCGTCCGGACACAGTTTGTGTATTTATACTTACAGAGAATGTTTACTGTCCAAACTCAAGGAGTGTCTTTTGGATGCGCTTTTTTAAATTGGTTTGATGAAGCCTAGCATCAAATTTTTTTGGATTTATTGACAAAACCTATTCCTTAGACATATACCTATTCTATTTGTATAAATAGGGGCTCTCGCATGCTGGGGAGCATCCTGGATAACAACTTTTATTTTATTCTAGCTTTTTGGAGATTAGTCATGTCTTGTGAGTAATTTCATTTTGTACTCTTTAGTTAGGGTATAGATCGAAGATTGATTCAATTATTTATGATTTATGCTATTACTTTCCATATGCTTTGACGTTATATTTTCCTAAAATTTTAGATTAATTGAATGATAGTTAGTAAGGTTTTATGCTCCATATAATTAATTGATTATTCACTAATTTGATTGAGTTCTTGGTATAAATAATACTTTAAATTCCATGCGACTTTCATAGAACTAGTTCTTCAATTATTATTTTCAAATTAATCAAATCTTGTGTTTTTAAAGTTAAATCTTATGGTTGACTAAATTGATTTTAAAAATCAACTGAGATAATTGTAATTGCTTAAACATATTTGTTTGATGAACATGAATAGATCCAGATCCCAAAACGAAAGAGTCTTTTTTCTAATTAGTATTTAAATAAGTAGGGATCATTCCAAAACAAGTTATGAACCTCTCTCAAAAACTTTTTACTATCTAAAGAACTAAAGGAAGAAGAAAGCATACCAGTTGTTAGGTAATTAGCAATATGATGAGCGCATAATATTGCATATTTGACGGCCTCATTACATGAATTTTAACTCAACTTTTGCATTTAAGTAATTAGAGTTAGCCAAAATTATGAATAATGTTGAATTTTTGATGTTGCAGGTAATTATTGTTTAAATGATAGATTTTAGAACCTTGCAACTAAGTGTGGAGTAGTGGTGAAGAGATGTACACATTACATGAGGATTTGGAGGCATAAAAGTGAAAGAAATCAAGGAGGTATTGGTGTTTGGTAACATAGGCATCAGTAGCCACACCATTTTGTAGCAGTACCTCGGTTTTCTTCATTTTGACCATGATCCACTTTGAATCTGAAAAAGTTCAAAACATGAAAGTTGTAGATATGGATGTCTTCGGTATTATTGGAAAATTTCAGCTCAATTGGACAATTAAATCAAAAGTGATGATGATTCTACAAAAAATGGTTTGGAGTAGAAGTGTACCGGTACGCATACCCACTTTGCCGAAATAGCTCAGAACACCTGTTTTTCATGCTCCACTTGCTTGGGGGTCTCACCATTGATTCTACCACTTGCCCCTGACTTCCCTTACACATTTACATGCCTCTTACACCCTTATTGAAAACTTTGGAGGCTTGACATTCAATGAGGATAGAGAGAAGGGGTGAAGCCTAGGAGTGCAGTCTAAGCCTGTGCTAGTCTGCATTGCCCATCCATTCAGCCCCCTATTAATGGGAGGCCTTTCACATAGCTAGGGGAATCCTCCATTGACAAAAATGCAAGACTCACACTCAATATATTCAGCATTCCACAAGACATTGGGGGTGGCTACCTAAGCTTAGAAAATCCAATGAAGAAGATGATGAATAGTGTAAAATTTATATTTTTGCATTTTCTTTTCCATTTCAGTTGTAGTAAGTTTTCAATTTCTTTTAATCCTTAACTCTTACACTTTAATCTCATTCATTTCAAGTTTATTGCAAGTTTAGTTACATGTTCTTGAATCTACCATTTTTATATTAAGTTTTTCTTCATTTCAACTATTAAAATGGGTATTGAATATTTTTCTTCACAGTTTAAGATTTCTAGCATTAAGTTAAGTTTCATGCTTCATTTCTTCATTATGTCTCTTTATATTATCCATGTCTTTCCTTTATTTATGAATATCTAGTTTTTAAGTTGGCTAATCCAAGGGAGATCTCCTCTTGGGCATACCATTCCAACTCATGTTCTTTCCTCCTTTCGGTGTACGATGGTTCGGTTTGACTGGGTTGGGGTGAGGACATGGTTGTGAGTTCTTGATACACCATAGGCCTGGTCACGGTGTATGTTTGAATCCTCACCTTCAGTTTAGTACCCGAGCTTCCCACAAATCAATCGTTCATCTATGCACCATTAGAGGAAGATTTCGAGTTGATTTGGTATTCCCATTGGAATGAACTCTTATGATTAGCCAATACTTGTTTTCTTGCATTTTCATTAAGAACAAAACTCATCAAAACCATCTACAAGATTTTACACTTTCCTTTTTCACAAAATCACCTTCACCACACTTCAACTTTCCTTCCTTGATGAGACGACCTTGAAATACTTTTCCAAGTAAAACAATGAAAAACAAAAGACTCCTTGCGCTTGAGGAGCACTTTTTCTCACATACGCATTCCATTCCACACACATATTTTGTTCATTTCATTCCATTCCATCCACCATTCTGTTGCCCATCTCTTGCATCATTCTGAGGGAGAGTGACATTCCCTTTCACACATAAGTCATACACACATTGAGGGATGATGTTTAGAGATTAGGAATTTGCAATGAAATACATCAAGCACATACCATGGTAGCTCGAAAATCGTGAACAACTACTAATCTGGAAAATACACATTTATTGGAAGCTTGTACTCATGAAGCTCATATGTCAGCCTTGAGAGATGATTTGCCACCACATTCTCAACTTCTTTTTTGTCCTTGATGATTAAATCAATTTTTTGGAGCAAGAGTATCCATCTTAGCAAACATGGCTTGGCATCCTTTTTAGTGAGCAAATATTTCAAAGATGCATGGTTCGTAAAAACAGTAATTGAGGAACAAATCAAATAAGAGCAAAATTTATCCAAAACAAAGACAATAACAAGCAACTCTTTTTCAATCTAATGGAATAATTTATTTGTGCATTATTAAAAGTCTTGCTATCATAATAAATCATACAAGGCTTTTTATCCTTTCTCTGCCAACTCAAAGGGTAAATACCAATTAGGGGTTGCATAATAGGAGCAAAAATCAACAATCCTTTAAATTTTTCAAAGCATTCTAGCATGCTTCATCCCACACGAGTGGTACATCCTGACTTAACAGATGACGAATAAGTCTAGATATAACACTAAATTCTATAATGAATTTCCTATAAAATTTTGCATGCCCTAAGAATGAGTGGACATTTTTGACTGTTTTGGGAGTAGGTAAATTTGCTATGAGATCTATTTTTGCTTTGTCTACTTTTATCCATTTAGATGAGATAATATGACCTAACATTATCCCTTGTGTCATCATAAAGTGACACTTCTCCCAATTAAGAACTAGACTAGTCTCCTTACATCTAAATTTCATCTAAGCTTACTTGTGCGCAAGAGTGCAAGCTTTTATAGGTTCTCACACATCATGAAAGTGCTATAGGTTGGACTATCACTAATTTGAAAGATATAAGTCCTTTAATTTATAATCATACTATATACCTAGAGGAGGATGCAAAACCTTATCGCCAGATTGTAAGGGATGAAGTTCTAAATTGTTAGATGTGACAATCATCTTTTCCATCTCTGATAGGAAATGGGTTAGCTCAATCCATGTTGTGCCTAAGAAATCCGTGGTTACGGTAGTCGAGAATGATCATGGGTCTCAAGGAATAAAATAAGTCAATTAAATATAATTGTTAGCAATTTATTTAATTAATGGATATCCGTAATCTTAAATGTGGGGAAATTATTAAGTATATAATAATAAGGAACTCGAAACATAATTTTGAGATATGGCTCATGAGATCAATAATAAATTTTTAGTGGACTAACTTATTATTAATGGACTATAGGATGTTTGTTCTGGGTTGAACATAGGAATCCTAGACCCATTGGAAGCCCGATCCTTATTCTCCTTGGGGTTTCTATCTTCACCTATATATAGACGTCTAGGCTCTCTAAATCAGCATCACTTTGATTGCTCATGTTTTGAGGGAGGTTGAGAAAGAGAGAGCAGAAGTTCGGAGGTTCTTGCAACCCATACTGCATCTGTATTTTGGCATTGGGGATATACGATAGAAGATCATGAGGTTCATCGAGCTGCTTTCTGCATCTTTTTTAAATTCTATGTTCGTGTTGAGACTAGATCAATCTAGAGTGATCTCAAAGGTAAACCCTAGTTCTGCTTTATAGGGTTTTAAAGAATTTTTTTTTGTATTTGATCCNCGTCTTTTTTAAATTCTATGTTCGTGCTGAGACTAGATCAATCTAGAGTGATCTCAAAGGTAAACCCTAGTTCTGCTTTATAGGGTTTTAAAGAATGTTTTTTTGTATTTGATCCATACGCGCTATCAATGATTCTTTGTACTTCCGTTCCAANCATCTTTTTTAAATTCTATGTTCGTGTTGAGACTAGATCAATCTAGAGTGATCTCAAAGGTAAACCCTAGTTCTGCTTTATAGGGTTTTAAAGAATTTTTTTTTGTATTTGATCCATACGCGCTATCAATGATTCTTTGTACTTCCGTTCCAACATGCGTTACGCTAGAAATGTGGAGAGACTCTCCATGAGTATGCCACGAGGTACTCTAAAACCTATATGGACATAGAAAAATGTGATGAGAAGATTGCCACTGACTCTTTCCGTTTGGGCCTCCCCAAGGAAAGCTAATTAAGGAAACACCTCATCATGTGGCCGCCCCAGATTATGTCACACTTGTAGGAGTATATCAAGAGGTATGTAAAGGTGGAGAACGATAACGGACTTCGACTGACTTCCAAATAAGAACCAGATTGAGGAAAACAACACTCCCAACCCATTAAAGGGAGTCAGGTCATCCAAGGGAACTAAGGACTCCTACCAAGGAACCCACACTGTATTCAAGGAGCCTATCTATCAAGTCCTGAATCAAATCAAAGACAAGGAGTATTTTAGGTGGCCACCTAAGATGATAGGAGATCCATCAAAGTGGGACAAAAACCTCCATTATTCTTATCACAAGGACAAAGGCTACTAGATGAAGAATTGGCACTCAAGCATCATCTTGAAGAGTTGGTCAAGCAAGACCACCTCTCTCGATACATTGACAAGGAAAAGACTTCAAAGGAGTAAGAAGAACAACAAATCCAATCAGATGACCAACCGGATAACTAAGTTTTACTTTTAACTTAGTTAACAATGTCTTATTATTTCAGTAAGTCTTCAAAGACATTTGTTTCTTGTTCTCGTTGATTAGTAAGGAGAAGATTATTTTTCCTTTATTTGTGATTATTGCAGCTTTCATGGTTGCACCTTAAGCCAACCTTCATGGTTGCACCTCAAGCCAACCCTCGTGGTTGCACCTCAAGCCAACCCCTGTGGTTGTACCTACAACTAACCTCCATGTTTGCACTTATAACCAACCTCTGTGGTTGCACCTTAAGCTGACCTCTGTGGTTGCACCTAAAGCCAACCTTCTTGGTTGCACTCAAAGTCCACCTCCATAGTTGCACCTCAAAGTCAACCTCCATGGTTGCACCTCAATTTAACAACTGTAGTTGCACTTCAAGCTAACCTATGTGGTTGCACCTCAAGTCAACCTCCATGGTTGCACCCCAAGCAGACCTCCGTAGTTGCACCTCAAGCCAACATCTGTGGTTGCACTTCAAGCCAAACTTTGTGGCTACACCTCAAGGCAACCTCTGTGGTTGCACATCAAGCCAACCTCTACGGTTGCACCAAAATCCAAACTCCGTGGTTGCACCTTAAGCCAATATCTATGGTTGCACTTCAAGCCAAACTCTGTGATTACAACTTAGGGCTACCTCTGTGGTTGCACCTTAAGCTAACCTTTAGCTCAGTATCATTTGGGGAGACTTGTGTAGGCTAAACCACTGATGAAGACTTTGTGCATGGTGGTGTGCCCTTTTTTACAACTTTGCTACTCTTGAAAGTGGTGATTGCTTGAACATGGTCTTGTGGAGGGTCCATGGTGGAAGAGTTACTTGCTTAAAATTAACCTTGTAGCTATTTAGGTGGGCATGGAATTCGCCCTTCTCTTGTGTAGTCATGTACTGGGTTAACTTCTGTATGTGACTCTTTATATCATCAAAAGATTGTAAATTTTGGGCTTTAAAAGTCATTGAAGGCCTGAATGTTTTGGTTATTATAGTTCAATTGGGTCTGCATAAACTACTTAAGCATATCCTTCAGACTTCGTTTTTGAGGTGGGTGATATGGTGGGCATTGTGGTGGTGGTGGTCCTTGTGGTGGTTGTTTAACAAGGGGCTGTTGTCCATTTCTCCAACCAAAGTTTTGGTGGTTTTTCCATCCTAGGTTATAAGTATCAGAATAAGGGTTGGAGTATGGCTTGTTGTGACTAGAGATTGCATTGGATTGCTCCAACAAAACCTCCTTAAATGCTGGTATAATGGGGCACTTCCCTACTGTATGCCCCGACAAATCAGATATCATACAAACTTGCTCTGTGGGAGGCACATCAGTCACTTCATTAACCTTCCTTATCTCTAAAGCCTCTAGCTTTCAGGACAAGATGACCATCTTAGCCCTAAGGTCATCTTTCTCCTACAATATTTAATTTCCACATGAGAAGTGGTGGCATTGGTCTCTAAATTGGTAGGTGAAGCCGAATCTCACATTTGGTAACTCTTAGCTAAGGTATCAAATAAGTCAAAAGCCTTGCCAGGGTTTTTTCTCATAAACTCTCCCTGTGATGTCATTTCTACAAATTGACGTAAGGGAGTGGGGAGAGCATCATAAAAGATTACCCATATGGTGGAATTTTGGGTGATGGATTACCTATCATACAATGTCATCCTTAGGCAACTAATTCTTAATGCCTTAAAGGTAGTCCCATTTACATTTCTCCTTCTTCTTTGATTCCCTACAAATAAAGGGATAAGAGAAGTCAGGGGTGATCAAGAAATGGCCAGAGAATGCTATGTAGCTTCAACTAAGAGCAGGCCCTTAGTTGAGGCATGCTAGGTGAAGAATGTAGACCCAAGAGATCCCAAAGAAGAGAAAAGAGTTCACCTAATGGAGGAACATGTATAGGCTTTGAGCTTTCCTAGTACATCAGAAGCAGGATAGAAGAATTCTTGCATAATAATATAGATGTATTTTCATGGAGCAATTAGGACATGCCTGGAATTAATCCTGAAGTAATGATTCACATGCTCAACGTAGATCCCTCTTTCAAGCTAGTCTAGAAGAAGATGATCCATTAGTTAGTTTATTATTCTATGTACCTTTTCCTTTTTCAAGAAAAGTTTAATAAAAATTCATTTACCAAATTTTATAGCTTGCAAACAACTTAGAACCTTGAGTCATCTCCTCTTAGAGAGACTAGGCCTTCTAAAAAGGGGGGACAACCTTATGATAAGGTTGAGTAGAGAAGGGTGTCTCCAAAACTATGGTGCCTAGCCCAACGAAGAGTAGGACATACATGAGACTTTTGACTCACTGATAAAAGACCTAACCCTGCCTAGGTTTGTGAGGGATCAACTAGGCTAACCACCAAAACTCAATGAGACACAATTCAAAATAGAAGATTAGAGACAAACATTGTTAGGATTGGAAACCTAACAAGTTGAACCTCTAAATAGAGGCTAAAAGGCCCATTAATGAGAGCAAGGAAAAAAAATTAAAAGCCTACTTGCATTGCAAAAGATAAGAACACTGTGTATCAGTAAGAGAAAAGCTCCAAAAAGAGAAATGCAATTTGCATTAGATAAAAAAAATAGAGTCATATTTACATGGCTTCATTTTCTAAAAAAACAGGGGGGGACTTCAGCATCAATTTTCGCTATCCGTGGAAGGGGCAACTAGGACATTAGTTATGCTCCCCTCTTCATTTGTAACTTGTTTAAGGGGAACATCTTCATCACCTATTTTGATTCAGAAAAAGTCCAGATCAGGGAACATTGCCATAACTTATCAATGAAATTCCTCAATTCCAACATCATAGTAGCTCATGTCGAACTAAGTATACCAAGTTGATGCCTAGAAAGAAGTCACGGCGGTAGCCTTAGCCTCGTCAATCAAGCATTGGGAGTCCTTCGTAGAGGTTCCCAACTTGTCTATAAGTTTTTTCACCTTCTCTTTGGTCCTGCTCGCCTCTTCTTTGTTGACCCTTGAGGCCTTCTCTAGTTCACTTTTAGAAGCCATCTCAATTTCTAAGGAACTCCGGATATGCTCTAATTTATATTGAACTTTCACTAGTTCCCCTTTGTGAGATAACTGCTCCATTTTGGCAGAAAGGGAGTCCTTAAGGGTAGTCTCAAACTTCTATTTCCTACGATTCTCTTCCATAAAGGTAGAGCAGGTCATCCAAATGGCAAGAATGAAAATCTAGCCAAGGTAAACATATTGGGTTATATGAGCAAAGGAAAGAGGAAACGATGAAAGAAAGAGGAAAGGTCAATATAATTATATACCTAGTAGAACTGGTGGGCTAGCATCTTGGACATCCTCACAGTACCCATCTCCATAACCTTTTGGACCTCAAGACCAAAAATGAAGTCCTAAAATTTCTTCAAATCAAGGTCTTCATCACTCCACACACTCCCCAGAACACCGCTATGTTTTGCAGTAACAACAAATGCGAGAATGCCCTTAACACGCTCGAGCATCGATAATTTCCCCCTCTACAATATTTTTTCTTTTCTTGATCAAGGAAGTGTTAGGGGAAGATTTAATGTCCAAGAGGATCACCTCAAAGGAAACAGTAGGAGAAATCCTTATTGTAGGAGATCAGCTTGATCTCACTCTTTTAGCGATGAGCAAAGGAGGGCTAGTTAAGTCCTTGGTAGACTTAAGAGCCTTGAACTCCAATAAGGCTCTCTTGTCAATCTTGGGAGGAAGACCTGCAAAATGGGAAAACAAAATTAAAAACATTGGAAAAAGAGCCCTGAAATCTAAGGAAAGAGTTTTGATACTTACTTTTAAGAGGCCTAACAACCCTTGACTACCACTGTCGAGGGGTGTTGGGCCATGGTGATACTTTAAAAGGTTGGAATATGTACCCAAAAGACCAAACTCCTTGATCTTATAGCTCTGAACCACCTTCATCCTGTTCAAAAACTCCTCCTATTCTTGTGTAAAAGGAAAGGCAAGAAACAGAAAAAAAAAATCACCAGAGGAGTAAGACATGGTTCTCCACAATTGAAGAATTTTGGTAAGGATAACCACAAGAGGTTTAGAGGGACTAGACACCCAAACTAAACCACAAATGAAGAAAAATTAGTCTTTCCATTCCTTCGGAGCCAAATGAACTTGGTCAGCAGATCGCTGCTAGTAGGTCTCTTGGTCAGGCGATTCCAACCATAGCTTAGATGTGCACTGACCTTGATCTAGAGGGAGTTCAACACCTCTCCCACAGAGGAAAAAACACCAACACCATGGGCAGAGCCCCAACGAACCCTCAAAGCTATAAAACTCTCAAGCTATTGGAAGTAATCTGGGCAGGAGCAATGTTAAGAAATAAGAGAAAATTGCGAATGAAGAAATGAAAAGGAAAATTGAATCTAGATATTAGGGCAACACTATAGAAAAAAACCTTGCCCTTAATAAAGTAACAAGCTCTTTCATCATTTGTGGGGACGCTCAACATGAAAGAATCTAAGATGGAGAATTGAGCCCTAATTTTTTCAAGAGCCTTCTTGGTGATGTTGTTGCGAACCCTTTTGGCATAAAATTTTATTTGAGAAAATTGCTTTATAGAGGGATACTCAAGAAAAGCTCTAGTTTTTTGTTCAAAAGGTCTACCTCATGGACCCAGGGCTAAGGAAAATTAGAGCAGTTCCTTCAGAATTGATACCAACCATTGAAGAAAAAAAGTAGTGATGAGTTTAGAATGGAGGAAGCAAACAAAGAATTGAAAGGTCGAAAGAGGCTTCAACATTGATCGAAGATTCTTCCAACAAGATTAGTCAATTGGGGATTCAAGAAAAGCCCTAAATTCTTCTTAGAGGATTTTCTTATGAGGAAGTAAAACCTGTAGAAGGCAAACTGAAAAGGAAGAGCCCAACTAAAACCTGTACAAGGCAAACTGAAAAGGAAGAGCCCAACTGAAGTATTTGATTAAGCCTAAAATATATATCTTATTATTTGTCGGTTAATTGTCACAAGTCAGGACTTAACTATGTGTGATTAATGTTATATTGATTCTGTCATGATTTAATTAGAGTTTGCCTATTTTGCAGGTAAAATGACAAAATAAGAAGGCAAGAAGTCAAAAAGTCAAATATTGGAGTGGATGACACAGAGGAAGGGAGATCATTGAAGAAAAGAGCTCTGAAGACCACGTCTAGGTTTCATATGACAAAGTCTGGATGTGGGGTTCTGAATTAGAGGAAAAATTGAAAGGGCTCTTAGCTTCTCACGTCTGGAAGATACTTTGATCACGTCCTAACGCGAATGAATCTAAGATTCACGTCCAGACATCAGTTTGCCCACGTTTGGATGCGTGTCCTCATCCCTAGCCAATTAGAGAGCTCAACGACAGACGGCTTGGGTCATCTTCCTCGATTTGGGAAAGTGCTCTCTGTACTTTTACATCTCTTTGAAGGAAGTTTTCCAGATCTGGAAGCTTTTTATTATTTGATTATTTAATCTTTCTTTAATTTTTTGTTTTAGCCCCAATTAATGGTTGGCTAAACTTTTTCACTAAGGTTAGAAGAAAATTTAGTACAAATTTGGGTATGTAATTAATCCTATGAGCTTTAACTGATGTTTTTTTTTTCAATTGTTTAATTCATCTTATTTAGCAAAGCTTTCTCTCTATATAATCTTTTGAACTACTGTGCTAACTTTGATGAAAACTTGAGATTCCCTGTGAGTAAAATTACTAGAGGTATATGCTTGAGTTGAATTGTTAATGAATTCATATAATTAGTTGATTTATATGAATTGAGATGTTTGATTGGTTAATTGCTTGATTTATCATTGACTCATGACATGTTAATTGTTAGTAATTAACAATTGGATCTTTGAATTCATTTAGATTACCTTATTGATTATATCTTAGGTAATTTTTGAATTAATCATTGATAAATCCTCCAATTGACTTCACTCCCTTGTTGTTTCTCAATTGAGATTGTAAATTATGATTAATTTACTACCCAATTGTTATTGAAGATGTATCCAATGCCTTATTATTTTCCCAAATTATTTTCTCAAACTATTTAAGTTTATTTGTTTTAAGATTCAACTACCAAATCAATCTCTCTCAAACACACAACATATTTTCTTTTATTAATTTTTTTCACTCTAAAATCCCCATCTCCTTGTGGCTTGACCTTGGACTCTACTAAGAAATTACTGCTTGCTTGACATCTACACTTGGGTTTACAACTTTCAAAGCGAAGTAAGTTTTTGGCGCCATTATTGGGGAGAAGGCACGATTGAGGAGATCCATCATCATTGAGGTTTCCTCAATTTTTGTATAAGCGGAGATTGGGTAAACTCTTTCCACTTTTACTTACTTGTCATTTAATTTTCTTGCATTTTATATTATTTTGCTACTTGTGTTGGTTATTGTTGCATGATTTCTTGGCATAGATAGACTGGTGGATGGTTGATTAGGGAGGATTTCGGCTCACTATTTGAAGATTTATTTGACACACCTCCACGAGCACATACACATCCTAGGATGAGACAAAATCACCCAACAGGTCAAATCCTTTACTATCACAAAATCCATAAGGGGTTTGTAATCCTTTTATGTTACAAGCAAACCACTAGGGGGATGATGCTAGGAATAATCATGGCGACATTGAGAATTATATGGAAGTGAACAATGGGCGTGCTAATTTGAATGTCAATAATGCTAGAACATTGAGAAAGTATTTGAATCTCTCCCTTCGCTCTACACTTTCATGCATTATTTTTCCAATGCAAGCTTATCATTTTGTTTTTAAATCGGGCATGATTGCATTATTACCTAAATTCCATGGTTAAAATTATGAAAATCTCTACCTTCCTATTTGTGATTTTGAGGAGGTTTGTGCCATATTCCAAGACTTGATGCCTAAGGAGGGTATAATCTATTTGAAGCTTTGTCCTTTTTCTCTAAAGGATAAGGCTAAAACATGGTTAAACTCCCTTAGGCCAATGTCTATTGGAACATGATGGAAAATGCAAGAAAAGTTCCTTAAAATTTTTTTTCCAACTCAAAAAATAAACACTTTGAAGCAAAAAATCATGAATTTTTCTCAAAGAGACAATGAAATGTTTTACCAATGTTGGGAGAGATTCAAGGATTATATCCTCACCATGAATATGAAAGTTAGCAGATTATAAGTTTTTCCTATGAGGTTTTGTCTTCTCAAATGAGGAAATTTGTGGAAATGATGTGTCGTTGGGAGTTCATGGCTAAAGAACCAGATGAAGCTTTTGATTACTTTGATTCCTTATCTGAGGGTGCCCAAGCTTGGTACACTCAATCACCCCGATTCTAAGTTTAAGACCTCAAATGCACCATTAGGAGGGGAAAATATCAATTGAAGGAGGAGGCTGACTTGAATGCAAGGATTTCTTTCTTGGCTAGGAAAATTGAGGCTATGGAGATGAAAAAGGTGAATAAGGTTCAAACGGAGTCTCAAGAGGAGTTATGTTCAATTTGTGAGATCAAAGGGCATTCAACTAGTGATTTCCCTACTATCCTCGCTTTGAATGAGGTATTGGGTGATCAACACAATGCGGTGAATGCCTTTTGCAAGCCCTATAACAACCCCTACTCAAACACTTACAATCTAGGGTGGAAGGCATACCCTAATTTTAGTTAGAGGAAGGACAATGCCACACAACTACCTCCTTCCTAAACATCTCTTCAAGGACCATCCAATTTTGTTCCTTATACTCNATTTTTTTCACTCTAAAATCCCCATCTCCTTGTGGCTTGACCTTGGACTCTACTAAGAAATTACTGCTTGCTTGACATCTACACTTGGGTTTACAACTTTCAAAGCGAAGTAAGTTTTTGGCGCCATTATTGGGGAGAAGGCACGATTGAGGAGATCCATCATCATTGAGGTTTCCTCAATTTTTGTATAAGCGGAGATTGGGTAAACTCTTTCCACTTTTACTTACTTGTCATTTAATTTTCTTGCATTTTATATTATTTTGCTACTTGTGTTGGTTATTGTTGCATGATTTCTTGGCATAGATAGACTGGTGGATGGTTGATTAGGGAGGATTTCGGCTCACTATTTGAAGATTTATTTGACACACCTCCACGAGCACATACACATCCTAGGATGAGACAAAATCACCCAACAGGTCAAATCCTTTACTATCACAAAATCCATAAGGGGTTTGTAATCCTTTTATGTTACAAGCAAACCACTAGGGGGATGATGCTAGGAATAATCATGGCGACATTGAGAATTATATGGAAGTGAACAATGGGCGTGCTAATTTGAATGTCAATAATGCTAGAACATTGAGAAAGTATTTGAATCTCTCCCTTCGCTCTACACTTTCATGCATTATTTTTCCAATGCAAGCTTATCATTTTGTTTTTAAATCGGGCATGATTGCATTATTACCTAAATTCCATGGTTAAAATTATGAAAATCTCTACCTTCCTATTTGTGATTTTGAGGAGGTTTGTGCCATATTCCAAGACTTGATGCCTAAGGAGGGTATAATCTATTTGAAGCTTTGTCCTTTTTCTCTAAAGGATAAGGCTAAAACATGGTTAAACTCCCTTAGGCCAATGTCTATTGGAACATGATGGAAAATGCAAGAAAAGTTCCTTAAAATTTTTTTTCCAACTCAAAAAATAAACACTTTGAAGCAAAAAATCATGAATTTTTCTCAAAGAGACAATGAAATGTTTTACCAATGTTGGGAGAGATTCAAGGATTATATCCTCACCATGAATATGAAAGTTAGCAGATTATAAGTTTTTCCTATGAGGTTTTGTCTTCTCAAATGAGGAAATTTGTGGAAATGATGTGTCGTTGGGAGTTCATGGCTAAAGAACCAGATGAAGCTTTTGATTACTTTGATTCCTTATCTGAGGGTGCCCAAGCTTGGTACACTCAATCACCCCGATTCTAAGTTTAAGACCTCAAATGCACCATTAGGAGGGGAAAATATCAATTGAAGGAGGAGGCTGACTTGAATGCAAGGATTTCTTTCTTGGCTAGGAAAATTGAGGCTATGGAGATGAAAAAGGTGAATAAGGTTCAAACGGAGTCTCAAGAGGAGTTATGTTCAATTTGTGAGATCAAAGGGCATTCAACTAGTGATTTCCCTACTATCCTCGCTTTGAATGAGGTATTGGGTGATCAACACAATGCGGTGAATGCCTTTTGCAAGCCCTATAACAACCCCTACTCAAACACTTACAATCTAGGGTGGAAGGCATACCCTAATTTTAGTTAGAGGAAGGACAATGCCACACAACTACCTCCTTCCTAAACATCTCTTCAAGGACCATCCAATTTTGTTCCTTATACTCCACCACCACCCAAGAAGACTTTGGAGGATACTATGCAACAATTCATTTCTAGCCAAGCCACAATCAATACTAAAACTGCCTAAACCCTTGGCCAATTGAACCAAAATTTCACTCAACAACAATAAGTCGTCAATGATATCTGGATTATACTTACCAAGTTGACCACAACCCCATGCCACCAAGAAAAATGGAAAATTCTGGCACAACCTTAATCAAGTCCACAAGGTCAACTCCAAGTGGAAGTTTCCTATTGTACATCGAAAATCAACTAAGAACAAGTTTAAGCTATCACCACCCTTAGGAGTGGGAAAGTGGTTGATAAAACCATTTCCACAAAGATTCAAGTTCCTAAAGAGAGTGAGAAAGATACTAAGGAGGATGATAGTCTTAATCATATTGATTGTATAGGTAAAGCTCTGCTTAGTGAACCACCTAAGTGTCCAATGCCCACACCTTTTCCTCAAAGGTTGGTTTCACCACCAAAGGCCAGTATTAATTTCAAGATTTTGGAAGTGTTCAAACAAGTCAAGATCAATATTACATTGCTAGATACCATCAAAGAAATCCCATCATATGTTAACTTTTTGAAAGACTTGTGTACCATCAAGATGAAGCTTTATTTTTGACCGAACAAGTGTCTTCCATCATCCAACATAACACCTCTCCAAAATACAAGGATCCCTCCTACCATTGCTTGTGTCATAGGAAAATGCAAAATAAAACAAGCATTACTTGACTTAGGTACTAGTGTGAATTTGTTTCCCTATTCGATTTATCAGTAGTTGGGACTTGGGGAGTTAAAACCTACCTCTATCACACTTCAATTGGCAGATAAGTCAATTAAGGTTTTAAGGTGTATGGTGGAGGATGTTTTTGTATAATTTGACAATTTTTACTTTTAAGTTGACTTTATTGTTCTAGACATTCAACTCGTTGTGAACACAAACACAGAAATTCCCATCATTTTAGGTTACCCATTTATTGCTACATCTAATGCTTTGATTAATTACCGAAATGAAGTGATTAAATTGTCTTTTGGGAATATGACATTAAATTTGAACATTTTCAATGTGTGTAAGCAACCGGGTGATGTGAGTGATGATTTGCATAAAGTTAACTTAATTGATTCAATTGTATATGATCAATTTAATGGTTCTTCTTTATTCAATCCCCTTGAAGCATGTTTATTTGACAAGGCTAAATCCTTTCTAGAATTTGATGAGGATAATGATGAGGTTAGTAAGCTTAATAACTTGTTAAATTCTTCACATGTTTTTGAGACAAGAGAGTGAAAATTCAAGTTTAAAGAGCTTTCACTAGAGACCACCCCTCCAATCCCTTCAAGCATTCAAATGCCTAAATTGGAATTGAAGTCTTTGCTAATGGACTTTAAGTATGCTTTAATTGGAGAAGATAACACATTTCTAGTAATCATTTCATCTTATCTTCATGAGTCTCAAGAGGTTAAGCTTCTCTAACTTCTTTTAAGCATAAAACAATCATTGGATGGACTATAGCGGATATAAAAATGATTAGCCCTCTTTTTTGTACTCATAAGATTTATCAAGAGGAGAAAAACCTACAAGGGAGATGAAAAGACGCCTAAATCCAAACATGAAGGAAGTGGTTAGGAAAGAGGTGTTGAAGTTGTTAGATGTGAGAATCATTTAACCTATTACGGATATCAAGTGGGTAATCCCACTCAAGTTGTTCTTAAGAAGTATGGTGTGATGGTGGTCTCTAATGAAAATAATGAACTTGTTCCCACTAGAGTCATCACTAGGTGAAGGATGTGCGTTGACTATCAGAAGCTTAACACTGTCACTAGAATAGACCATTTTTCTCTTCCCTTCTTGGATCAAATTCTTGAAAGAGTCGCATCTCATCTTTACTATTGCTTTCTTAATGGTTACTCCGGATATAACCAAATAAAAATTTCTCTTGAGGATCAAGAGAAAACCACATTTACATGTTCCTTTGACACATGTACCTATAGGAGAATGCCCTTTGGCCTATGCAGTGTATCTGTGATCTTTCAACGTTGCATCTTAAGTATCTTAATGACATGGTAGAACAATTTCTTGAGGTGTTTACGAATGATTTTTCTATATTTGGAGATTCATTTGATGATTGTTTGACTAATCTTGAGTAAGTGTTGATTAAGTGTGAAGAGAAAAACCTTGTGCTTAATTGGGAGAAGTGTGATTTTATGATACAAAAATGCAATGTCCTTGGGCATATCATCTCATCTGCAGGCATCCAGGTGGATTGGTCTAAGATTGATTTGATTTCTAATTTTTCCATTCCCAAATTCCTTAAAGATGTCAGATCATTTTTAGGAGAAACAAGTTTTTATAGAAGGTTTATCAAGGATTTTAGTCTTATTGCACGACCTTTGTGTAATCTGTTTTAAAAAGATGTTGCTTTTGAGTGAAGTGATCATTGCCAAGCGGCATTTGAGAAACCAAGGGGCATGCTCACTTTCGCCTTGCAACCAAAGCTCCATGTGATTTATTATGCTTGCCATTCATTGAATGATGTTCAAATGAATTACTCTACTACAAAGAAATAATTGTTGGCAGTTTTGTTTGCATTAGATAAATTATGTTCTTATCTTGTTGGCTCACCAATTGTTGTCTTCACAGATCATGTCGGTCTTAAGTACATTTTTGACCAAGAAGGATGCCAAACCCCATTTGTTATGATTGATTTTATTGTTGCAAGAGTTTGATCTCACCATCAAGGACAAAAAAGGGATGAAAAATGTGGTAGTGGACCATTTGTCGAGACTTGTGAGCCATGTGGTCATTGAATCAACCCCCATCAAGGACACTTTTTTGAATGAGCAATTTTTTATTTTATCTTTCTTACCTTGGTATGCAGACCTTGTAAATTTCCTTGTTATAGATGAAATACCTAAGCATTGGAATACTCAAGAGAGGTAGTGGAGGCTGATAAGTGGATTTTATACTTACGAATTGAGTAATTTTGGCTTAATGAAATTGTAAGTTTTTAATTATTTTATGTTCATTTTTATTTTTTTTGTGTGTTTTGATGTTATTTTACAGGGATGATCATTTGGAAGAAATCATGATCATTTGGGAGGAAATAAGGTCAAAATTGGAGCCTAAGTGTTAGATTTTTGAAGAGGAAGCTAAAGGGCGTTGTAATAGAGTAATTATAGCGTAAATAATGGATTTTAGAGCCTTGCAACTAAGTGTGGATGAGTGGTGAAGAGATGAACACATTACATGAGGATTTAAAGGCTTAAAAGTGAAAGAAATCAAGGAGGTAGTGGTGTTTGGTAACATAGGCATCAACACTCACACTATTTTGTAGTAGTACCTCGGTTTTCTTCCTTTTTGACCATGATCCACTTCAAATCTGACAAAGTAAAAAACATGAAATTTTTAGGTCTCGATGTCTTCTATCTTGTTGCAAAATTTCTGCTCAATTGGACGGTTGTATTAAACGTTATGACGATTCTACGAAAATTGGTCCGGAGCAGGCAGCCTACTAGGGGGCGCGCCCCTGCCCCAAAACTGGCACCCCTATGCCATCGTACTATCTTTATGGCACCCCTGCACAGATTTATGGCACCCCCACGCTTGTGTTGGTTCGTGATGTTAGTTTTGACTTATTTTTGACCCGAAATTGAACTCTAAAGCTACATATATGCTANTCGGACGGTTGTATTAAACGTTATGACGATTCTACGAAAATTGGTCCGGAGCAGGTAGCCTACTAGGGGGCGCGCCCCTGCCCCAAAACTGGCACCCCTGTGCCATTGTACTATCTTTATGGCACCCCTGCACAGATTTATGGCACCCCCACGCTTGTGTTGGTTCGTGACGTTAGTTTTGACTTATTTTTGACCCGAAATTGAACTCTAAAGCTACATATATGCTAGGGTTTGTGTGGGGATGAGATATTCTGAATTTTGGGGGCTGAAAACATCTGAAAAAGCCAAGGAATTGGAAGAAAATTGAAGGCAAGAATCGAAGAAATTGACACAAAAAAGATTGGTCTTGAAGGCTAGAGAAAGATTGAAGATTGCACCTAAGTTTTCATTCTTTTCTCTTACTTTTATTTCTTGATTTTCTAAGATGTTGTTTAATTTTAGAATGATGTTTTTTAATTATGTTATGAATTAAATTTTTATTAAGATTGCAACGGAAACTATGTCTAGTTAAATTAATCTACTATCGTTTCTAATTCTTATTGTTCTTATATGAGTTGTTTGTCATATTTTGTGATTGATTTATGATTATGTGGCCAATAATTAATTTGTTAACCTAGATGAAATTGAGAGATGAATTCTAGGTTTAGATCTGAATATGATGATATGTGTCTGGTTTATTCTTCTTAGCATTGAATAGCTGAGTTTGTGTATAGGATAGAAATATACCTATATGTCATGTGTAACTTTTATGAGAATTTGAACTTAATGAATCTATTCCAATTTATTTTGCATAGGAATATAGTAATTTAATTGGGAAAGATAATTTTATCTAACTATCGGAAGATGTTTGATAAATAACTTTGAGTTTTCAGTTAACAACTTATTTTGATCAATTAACTGGAAAGAGAGTTAGAAAGGTTTATACGAAGTATTAAGAGAAGTTGTAATCTTAACTTCTTGTATCCGATAAATTCAACCCTTGATTATTAAGTTTAGATTTAGTTTTAAAGTAGTGATTTCTTAGTCAATTCCAATTGTTTAAATAAAATTGAATTGATATAAAGTTAGTACTTGAATATTATTAGTAATAATTCTCCGTGGGAACGATACTCTACTTATCACTTTATTACTTGTTGATCGTGTATACTTGCACATAAATTGTCAATATCAAATTCGGACAACAAGTTTTTGGCGCCGTTGCCGGAGACTTATTATAGTAATCATTTCAATATTAATTTCAATCAATTTGATCTCAGTTTTAAATTATTTAATTTTTTATTTTAATTATTTTAATTTTTTTGTTTTAATTGTTTTCACAAGCATTCTTGAATTTTGTATGCAAACAAGATCTACAGGTTAAGGGCTACTACCGTCCGAAGACGAAATTTAAAGAAGGCTAAGAAATTTGCGAAAGCATTGTCAAGAAATAAATAATCAAGAAACTATGACTGAAGAAGAACATAAATTACTAAGGGATTATGCTATGTCGCTTGTTACGGAAATACAATCGAGCATTTAAAGGCCCACAATTCAAGCAAACAATTTTGAGATCAAGCCGGGTACCATTCAAATGGTTCAAAATTCAGTGCAGTTTGGGGGTTTGCCTAACGATGACCCAAATGATTATTTGGTGAGTTTTCTAGAAATTTGTGACACGTTCAAATACAATGGAATTTTTGAATATGCAATTAGACTCTAACTCTTCCTTTTCACACTTCGTGATAAGGCGAAGAGTTAGTTGTATTCATTACTGCCGAGTTCTATTACTACGTGGACAAATTTAGCTAAAAAATTTTTAGCTAAATTTTTTCCACCAGCTAAAACTACAAGGATGAGGAACGACATCACATCATTCACACAACATGATTCTAATACTCTTTATGAATCTTGAGAGCGATTCAAAGACTTACTACAAAAATGTCCTCACCATGGTATTCCTAAGTGGTTGCAAGTTTAGACATTCTACAATGGGTTGTTTAGTGCTACCCAGACTAGTATCGATGTAGTTGCAGGTGGGGCATTAATGGAAAATTTTTTTGATGAAACTTACGAGTTGTTGGAGATGATGGCTGCTAACAATTATCTGTGACCCTTTACAAGGATCAATCAGCCAAAGGTAGCAGAGATTTATGAAGTGGATGTAGTTACTGCATTAGCTGCACAGGTTGTTACATTGACAAAGAAGATTGATGCTTTAGGGGTGCAACCTATTCAAAGTGTGATAGTCATTTGTGAATTGTGTGCTGAGAACCATCCGAGTGATCAATGCGTAATCAATCCGGACTCGGTACAATTCATTGGTAACCACAATATGTAACAATATAGCAACAATTCCAACAACTACAACCGTGGTTGGAGGAATCATCCTGGTTTCTCATGGAATAATAATCAAACTCAACCTTCTGCTCTAAGACAATCATACCCACCAGACTTTCAGAATCAAGCTCCACCACAGCAAGAAAAGAAGTCGAATTTGGAGGATTTGCTTTCCAGGTACATAACACAAAATGAGACAAGGATGAATAGTCAAGAAATATCAATTCGAAACCTGAAAAATCAAATGGAACAACTTGCTAATGTCATTAACAACTGACCTCAAGGCACATTATCGAGTGATACGGAGATCAATCTTAAGAGGGAAGGTAAGGAGCATTGCAAGGCTATTGCATTACGAAGTGGAAGAGTTACCTAAAGTCATTGGTGAAACTCCAATACAATCACTTGAAGCGGATGGTAGGGATGAAGATAAAGATAGTAGGAATATAGAGCATGAGAAGAAAGAAGAGGATCCAAGTGCATGTTCTAAGGGAGGCAAGTAGAGTCCTATTGTGCCTTCCGTGCCATTTCCATAACGTTTCCAGAAACAGAAGTTGGATAAACAGTTCTCCAAATTTTTGGAAGTGTTTAAGAAGCTCCAAATTAATATCCCTTTCGCAGATGCATTAGAGCAAATGCCTAGCTACGTTAAGTTTATGAAAGAAATTCTGTCAAGGAAGAGAAAACTGGGTGATTTTGAGACAGTAACACTTATGGAGGAATGTAGTGCTATTCTTCAAAAGAAGCTACCACCAAAGCTCAAAGATCCGGGTAGCTTTACAATCCCATGCACAATAGGCAGTCAATTTTTAGGAAATCATTATGTGACTTGGGAGCTAGTATTAACTTAATGTCACTCTCAAATTATCAACAATTGGGTTTGAATGAAGCGAAACTGATAAAGGTTACATTGCAGCTTGCGGATAGATCACTCACTTATCCAAAGAGCATAGTTGAGGACGTTCTAGTTAAAGTGGATAAGTTCATTTTTCAGCTGATTTCATAGTCTTAGATTATGAGGAAGATAGAGAAATACCTATTATTTTTGGGCGACCATTCTTAGCAACAGGGAGAACACTCACTGATGTATAGAAAGGTGAGCTAACTATGTAAGTCCAAGATTTTTTTTTTTGTTCAAATGTGAGTCCAAGATCAAGAGGTTATGTTCATAGATCCTCTTAAGAACGCCAAACTATATAAAGAGGAGGTGTTCTCACATGAGGTAGTCGAAGTTGAGGAAGCAAATTCGAAAAGAACTTTCAAGGTGAACGGGCAGAGACTGAAGCAATATTGGGGCGACAACATTGATCATGAAAAGACCTCAGTTACCCTTGTTGACCCGGGATGAAACAGGAAGTAGTCAGGCTGAAGACTATAAAACAAGCGCTAATTGGGAGGTAACCCAAATTTTAGTTCTAAGTTTTATTTCATTTTATTTTAATTTATTTTTTTTTATAAGAAATAATGTAGTTAGTTAGTTTGTTAGTGTTTTTTAATTGGTATGTCAATTGTTTATTAGTGCATTTTAATTGATATGTCAATTGCTTGCAGCTCCCCAGAATTGAACATAAAGTTGGAGTACACACAAAGCCTCACTAAGAGCCAAGAATAGTCCACCTATGCTTTCTGAATAAACTCCCGACTCAGCGGACGACGAGGACGCTGACAATGATGAGAACTAGCAAAGTCTCAAGGAAGTCCTTCGTCTTAATTTTTTCTACTTTATACATTGAGGACAATGTTTCGTTTTAAGTTTGAGGGTGTTTTCCTGTTTGCATTTGCATTATTAGATATGCATTTAGATAACATGATTTAGTACGACTTGAGCAATGGGTTGATTGAATTTGATCATGACCAATAATGAATGAGATTAATTTTCAATTCAAGGGAAATTGATGAATATGTTGAGTCTGTAATTTAATATACTAGTTTGTTTTACACTGTTTGTGATCCTTTCATTCATGAACACATATCCATCTATTTGGTTAGTTATTATTTAGAGAATTTATTTGGTTAAATGCTTGTGAGAGATATCATTGAAATTTTAGAAAACTTATTTAAGCATCATTCAAAGCGAATGGAGTTATTCATATAAGTTTGGGAGAAATATTGGTTAGGATGGGTTAGTAAAAAAAAAAAAAAAGAAAACAAAAAGTGAGTTTTTGAAAATTATTTTGATTTGATCATTCATGAGATAGATTAAAAAAAACAAGAAAAGGACATGTGGTGAGTAGAGATGGAGCGTAAAATGCACTCACTCATAAACACATGTTGAGAACGAGATGGAGCGTAAAACGCACTCGTTCAAAAAAAGGCGAGATGGAGCGTAAAACGTACTCGCTCAATAGGAGGTGAGATGGAGCATAAAATGCACTCACCAAATGAAAAGAAAAAAAAAAGAGTGAGAGAGAAAAAAAAAGAGTGAGAGAGAAAAAAAAAATCTTTGGTCCTTCTAGTTATATGTTTGCCTTAATGAGTGGAGGTTGATGTGAAACGTAAGTTTATAGAGTTGATATTGAAGATCTCCTATGAAGCATTTGACTACGTAAATGTATTTGGGTGATGACTAGCTTGATAGTCCAGATATGTCCATGTACTTAAAGGGTCATGAGCGGAGGTAAANAGATCTCCTATGAAGCATTTGACCACGTAAATGTATTTGGGTGATGACTAGCTTGATAGTCCAGATATGTCCATGTACTTAAAGGGTCATGAGCGGAGGTAAAATTAAGGAGTATGTTAAATTGATAGACTTTGCACTGTTTGGAAGTTTCCCATGAATTATTATTTGTAGTAACTTTTGGGGCCATTATTCATATTCATATTGATTCATTGTTTGAGTAGTTGGCTGTTAGGATTATTTTTTTATAGTTTTTGTTCTTAGTATTTTGCTTGAGGACAAACAAAGATTTAAGTTTGGGGGTATTTGATGAGTGAGTTTTATACATATGAATTGAGTAATTTCGGTTTAATGAAATTGCAAGTTTTCAATTATTTTATGTTAATTTTTATTTTTTTTGTGTGTTTTGATGTTATTTTGTAGGGATGATCATTTGGAAGGAATCATGATCATTTGGAAGGAAACAAGGTCAAAATTGGAGCCTAAGTGTTGGATTTTTGAAGAGGAAGTTAAAGGGCATTGTAATGGAGTAATTATAGCGTAAATAATAGATTTTAGAGCCTTGCAACTAAGTGTGGATGATTGGTGAAGAAATGGACACATTACATGAGAATTTGGAGGCTTAAAAGTGAAAGAAATCAAGGAGGTAGTGGTGTTTGGTAACATAGGCATCAACACTCACACTATTTTGTAGCAATACCTCAGTTTTTCGCCTTTTTGACCATGACCTACTTTGAATCTGACAAAGTAAAAAAACATGAAAGTTGTAGGCCTAGATGTCTTCTATCTTGTTGCAAAATTTTTGCTCAATCGTACAATTGTATCAAACGTTATGATGATTCTATGAAAACTGGTCCGGAGCAGGCAGCCTACCAGGGGGCGCGCCCCTGCGCCATCCTATTGTCCGTATGGTGCCCCTGCACAAATTTATGGCACCCTCGTGCTTGTGTTGGTCTGTGACGCGAGTTTTGACTTATTTTTGACCTGAAATTAAACTCTAAAGCTACATATATGCTAGGGTTTGTGTGGGGATGAGATATTCTGACTTTCGGGGGCTGAAAACATCTAAAAAAGTCAAGGAATTGGAAGAAAATTGAAGGTAAGAATCGACACAAAGAAGATTGGTCTTGAAGGCTAGAGAAGGATTGAAGATTGTATCTAAGTTTTCATTCTTTTCTCTTACTTTTATTTCTTGATTTTCTAAGATTTTGTTTAATTTTAGAATGATATTTTTTAATTACGTTATGAAATAAATTTTTAGTAAGATTGCAACGGAACCTATGTCTATTTAAATTAATCTACTTTCGTTTCTAGTTCTTATTGATCTTATATGAGTTGTTTGTCATATTTTGTGATTGATGTATGATTGTGTGGCCAACAATTAATTTGATAACCTAGATGAAATTAAGAGATGAATTCTAGGTTTAGATCTGAATATGATGACATGCATCTGATTTATTCTTCTTAGGATTGAATAGCTGGGTTTGTGTATAGGATAGGAATATACCTATATGTCGTGTGTAACTTTTATGAGAATTTGAACTTAATGAATCTATTCCAACTTATTTTGCATAGGAATATAGTAATTTAATTGGGAAAGATAATTTTATCTAACTATCAGAAGAGGTTTGATAAATAACTTTGAGTTCTCAGTTAACAACTTATTTTGATCAATTAACTGGAAAGAGAGTTAGAAAGATTTATACGAAGCATTAGG
>CAUOFW020001070.1:317757-329720 GCA_963454935.2 Ilex paraguariensis | reverse complement strand
TGTGGGGATGAGATATTCTGACTTTCGGGGGCTGAAAACATCTAAAAAAGTCAAGGAATTGGAAGAAAATTGAAGGTAAGAATCGACACAAAGAAGATTGGTCTTGAAGGCTAGAGAAGGATTGAAGATTGTATCTAAGTTTTCATTCTTTTCTCTTACTTTTATTTCTTGATTTTCTAAGATTTTGTTTAATTTTAGAATGATATTTTTTAATTACGTTATGAAATAAATTTTTAGTAAGATTGCAACGGAACCTATGTCTATTTAAATTAATCTACTTTCGTTTCTAGTTCTTATTGATCTTATATGAGTTGTTTGTCATATTTTGTGATTGATGTATGATTGTGTGGCCAACAATTAATTTGATAACCTAGATGAAATTAAGAGATGAATTCTAGGTTTAGATCTGAATATGATGACATGCATCTGATTTATTCTTCTTAGGATTGAATAGCTGGGTTTGTGTATAGGATAGGAATATACCTATATGTCGTGTGTAACTTTTATGAGAATTTGAACTTAATGAATCTATTCCAACTTATTTTGCATAGGAATATAGTAATTTAATTGGGAGAGATAATTTTATCTAACTATCGGAAGAGGTTTGATAAATATCTTTGAGTTCTCAGTTAACAACTTATTTTGATCAATTAACTGAAAAGAGAGTTAGAAAGGTTTATACGAAGCATTAGGAGAAGTTGTAATCTTAACTTCTTGTATCCGGTAAATTCAACTCTTGATTATTAAGTTTAGATTTAGTTTTAAAGTAGTGATTTCTTAGTCAAATCCAATTGTTTAAATAATATTGAATTAATATAAAGTTAGTACTTGAATATTATTAGCAATAATTCTCCATGAGAACGATACTCTACTTATCACTTTATTACTTGTTGATCGTGTATACTTGTATGTAAATTGTCAATATCAAATTCGAACAACAGAGGCTCGCAATTTCTTTTGGGATAACCCATGCTTGTTCAAATATTATCCGCATCAACTCATCCAACAATGTGTTCCCAATGATGAGGTAACAAGTGTCCTTATATTTTGTCATACGGAAGCTTGTTGTGGCCATTTTTCATTTTGAAAAACTACAATAAAGATTTTGCAATGTGAATTTTATTGGCCAACTTTGTTCAATGATGTATTTGAATTTTGTAAATGTTGTGAGAATTGTCAAGGGCTTGGGAGAATAACCCAAAGGAATATGATGCATCTAAACCCTATTTTAGTAATTAAAATCTGTGATTGTTGGGGGATAGATTTTATGGGTCATTTTCGCTTATCATTTGGTTATGAATATATCTTAGTGGCGGTAGACTATATCTCTAAATAGATGGACGTGATACCTAGTCGAAATAATGATTGCAAAACAGTTTTGAAAATTTGAAGGAAAATATCTTTTTACGATTTGGTATCCCTCGTGTCATGATAAATAATTGGGGTGGGGGGTTCACATTTTTGAAACCGACCTTTTGAAATGTTGATGTATAAATATGGTGTCACCTATAAGGATGCGACTCCCTATCACCTATAAACAAGTGGGAAGCCGAGTTTGTCAATAGAGAAGTAAAGTATATTCTTGAGAAGAAGGTAAACCCGGACCAGAAGGATTGGTCTTTGAGGTTAACCGATACTCTATAGGCTTATAGGATTGCTTACAAGACTTCCTTTGGCATGCCTCCTTATAGATTGATATATGGTAAAACTTGCCACTTGCCTGTAGAGTTAGAGCATAGAGCTTTCTGAGCCATTAAGTCTTTCAATTTTGGCCTTGACAATGCAAGCTCAATAAGGAAATTGCAACTGAATGAACTTGAAGAACTCCAGAATTAACATATGACAACTCTAGAATTAGTAAAGTGAGGATGAAAATTTTTCTTGACAAGCATATCTTGAGAAAATCTCTTGAACCATCTCAAAAAGTTCTCCTTTACAATTCTAGGTTGCATTTAGTTCCCATAAAATTAAGGTCAAGATGGTCTGGTCCCTTCATTGTTAGAGAAGTGTTTCCTTATGGGGNTTAGAAAATCTCTTGAACCATCTCAAAAAGTTCTCCTTTACAATTCTAGGTTGCATTTAGTTCCCATAACATTAAGGTCAAGATGGTCTGGTCCCTTCATTGTTAGAGAAGTGTTTCCTTATGGGGNGCATTGTCAAGGGCTTGGGAGAATAACCTAAAGGAATATGATGCATCTAAACCCTATTTTAGTAATTAAAATCTGTGATTGTTGGGGGATAGATTTTATGGGCCATTTTCGCTTATCATTTGGTTATGAATATATCTTAGTGGCGGTAGACTATATCTCTAAATAGATGGACGTGATACCTAGTCGAAATAATGATTGCAAAACAGTTTTGAAAATTTGAAGGAAAATATCTTTTTACGATTTGGTATCCCTCGTGTCATGATAAATAATTGGGGTGGGGGGTTCACATTTTTGAAACCGACCTTTTGAAATGTTGATGTATAAATATGGTGTCACCTATAAGGATGCGACTCCCTATCACCTATAAACAAGTGGGAAGCCGAGTTTGTCAATAGAGAAGTAAAGTATATTCTTGAGAAGAAGGTAAACCCGGACCAGAAGGATTGGTCTTTGAGGTTAACCGATACTCTATAGGCTTATAGGATTGCTTACAAGACTTCCTTTGGCATGCCTCCTTATAGATTGATATATGGTAAAACTTGCCACTTGCCTGTAGAGTTAGAGCATAGAGCTTTCTGAGCCATTAAGTCTTTCAATTTTGGCCTTGACAATGCAAGCTCAATAAGGAAATTGCAACTGAATGAACTTGAAGAACTCCAGAATTAACATATGACAACTCTAGAATTAGTAAAGTGAGGATGAAAATTTTTCTTGACAAGCATATCTTGAGAAAATCTCTTGAACCATCTCAAAAAGTTCTCCTTTACAATTCTAGGTTGCATTTAGTTCCCATAACATTAAGGTCAAGATGGTCTGGTCCCTTCATTGTTAGAGAAGTGTTTCCTTATGGGGCTGTTGATTGAAAACCCCAAGAATGGGAATGTTTTTAAAGTGAAGGGTGAAAGGTTGAAACCATTTATGGAGGTGTGGTTCGAGAAGTGGAATACATTAAGTTGGTGGATCCCCACTTGAGTAATCTTGTCAAACAACTCAATTCTTGTACATATGTGTTTTATTTCTAACTTCTTGTTTTAGTTTTGTTTTTTTTAGGTTGGCACTATGGAGCATAAGGTATAATTTTTCACTTATACTTGAGCATCTTTATGTGAATTTCTCTTTGCTTGATCATACATTTAGGACAATGCCATGTTTAGGTTGGGGTGAGATCACACTTTATGTGATATTGTGTTTGTTTGCTAGTTTATTGCATGAATTGATGATCATTTTTGTTGTCTTGAGATGTGTTTTAAAAAAAAATTGATAAAAAGATGATGTTTTGGCTGGATGTGGAAATTTGAGGAATTTTGAGAAAAGAAATTTTTCTAAGTGTTAGAAGTGGGTTATTGGGGATCAAAATATTTCTAAGTGTTGAAAACATTACTCTTAAAACCTCAAGTTCGGCCTTAAAAAGAATAAGTTCGGACATCATTTCATCAGGAAAAGAGATAGTAATTTTAGAATGTTGTGTCCAGACTTCATTTTAATCATGTCCGGACAAAGTTTGAAAGGTAAACTACGTCTGGACATCACTTTATCCACGTCTGGATGCTTATCCCTTAATTGCCAATGTCCCCAACTGCCAATTTTTAATGGCGTCTGGATGTCACTTTACCCACGTCTGGATGTTGGTTTATGATTCTACCTATAAAAGGACGTCCCAACCCTAATTTTAAATTGCAAAACTTCTTTTTTCTCTTCCTTCTTATTCACTCAATTAGTCCCTTAAAATCACCCTTAGTGTCTTGGCTTTCCCAAGACCACCACGGGCAAGAAGGCCCTTGTATCCATATCTTGTGCACTGCATCCACTCATTGACTCACAGTCTAAGCTTTAGTATGATAGTACCTATTTTTTCTCATTTGATCTCAGCCAGCGGTTTCAGGACCATTTTGAATTGATGCTCATGTTAGTTAAGAGGCCAGTCTGATTAGATGAGTTTGAGATGATAGGTATCCAACATAAGACAGTGGTTAGATATTGGGCCCAATTTCTAGAGATGAACTGNGGCTGTTGATTGAAAACCCCAAGAATGGGAATGTTTTTAAAGTGAAGGGTGAAAGGTTGAAACCATTTATGGAGGTGTGGTTCGAGAAGTGGAATACATTAAGTTGGTGGATCCCCACTTGAGTAATCTTGTCAAACAACTCAATTCTTGTACATATGTGTTTTATTTCTAACTTCTTGTTTTAGTTTTGTTTTTTTTAGGTTGGCACTATGGAGCATAAGGTATAATTTTTCACTTATACTTGAGCATCTTTATGTGAATTTCTCTTTGCTTGATCATACATTTAGGACAATGCCATGTTTAGGTTGGGGTGAGATCACACTTTATGTGATATTGTGTTTGTTTGCTAGTTTATTGCATGAATTGATGATCATTTTTGTTGTCTTGAGATGTGTTTTAAAAAAAAATTGATAAAAAGATGATGTTTTGGCTGGATGTGGAAATTTGAGGAATTTTGAGAAAAGAAATTTTTCTAAGTGTTAGAAGTGGGTTATTGGGGATCAAAATATTTCTAAGTGTTGAAAACATTACTCTTAAAACCTCAAGTTCGGCCTTAAAAAGAATAAGTTCGGACATCATTTCATCAGGAAAAGAGATAGTAATTTTAGAATGTTGTGTCCAGACTTCATTTTAATCATGTCCGGACAAAGTTTGAAAGGTAAACTACGTCTGGACATCACTTTATCCACGTCTGGATGCTTATCCCTTAATTGCCAATGTCCCCAACTGCCAATTTTTAATGGCGTCTGGATGTCACTTTACCCACGTCTGGATGTTGGTTTATGATTCTACCTATAAAAGGACGTCCCAACCCTAATTTTAAATTGCAAAACTTCTTTTTTCTCTTCCTTCTTATTCACTCAATTAGTCCCTTAAAATCACCCTTAGTGTCTTGGCTTTCCCAAGACCACCACGGGCAAGAAGGCCCTTGTATCCATATCTTGTGCACTGCATCCACTCATTGACTCACAGTCTAAGCTTTAGTATGATAGTACCTATTTTTTCTCATTTGATCTCAGCCAGCGGTTTCAGGACCATTTTGAATTGATGCTCATGTTAGTTAAGAGGCCAGTCTGATTAGATGAGTTTGAGATGATAGGTATCCAACATAAGACAGTGGTTAGATATTGGGCCCAATTTCTAGAGATGAACTGGGAGGAAGTCCTAGTTATTGTGAGAAATTTTTACTACAATGCTGCATGGGATCCTATGATAAGTGGCCTGAAGGTATAGGTGTGGGGGCATAGATTCTAAGTGAGTGTTAAGGACATTGTTGATGTAGCACATCTCGAGCGGGGTACAATATCACATCCTCAATTTTTAGCTACTCTAATGGGCCTATTCGAGTGTGCGTAACTACTTTTGGGTGACCCAGACTATGTCTGGAGCACAGCTATGGAGAGGTTCTTGGACTAGGGAGCTCTTCTAGTCTAAGAACTCATTTGATCTCAGCCAGCGGTTTCAGGACCATTTTGAATTGATGTTCATGTTAGTTAAGAGGCCAGTCTGATTAGATGAGTTTGAGATGATAGGTATCCAACATAAGACAGTGGTTAGATATTGGGCCCAATTTCTAGAGATGAACTGGGAGGAAGTCCTAGTTATTGTGAGAAATTTTTACTACAATGCTGCATGGGATCCTATGATAAGTGGCCTGAAGGTATAGGTGTGGGGGCATAGATTCTAAGTGAGTGTTAAGGACATTGTTGATGTAGCACATCTCGAGCGGGGTACAATATCACATCCTCAATTTTTAGCTACTCTAATGGGCCTATTCGAGTGTGCGTAACTACTTTTGGGTGACCCAGACTATGTCTGGAGCACAGCTATGGAGAGGTTCTTGGACTAGGGAGCTCTTCTAGTCTAAGAACTCATTTGATCTCAGCCAGCGGTTTCAGGACCATTTTGAATTGATGTTCATGTTAGTTAAGAGGCCAGTCTGATTAGATGAGTTTGAGATGATAGGTATCCAACATAAGACAGTGGTTAGATATTGGGCCCAATTTCTAGAGATGAACTGGGAGGAAGTCTTAGTTATTGTGAGAAATTTTTACTACAATGCTGCATGGGATCCTATGATAAGTGGCCTGAAGGTATAGGTGTGGGGGCATAGATTCTAAGTGAGTGTTAAGGACATTGTTGATGTAGCACATCTCGAGCGGGGTACAATATCACATCCTCAATTTTTAGCTACTCTAATGGGCCTATTCGAGTGTGCGTAACTACTTTTGGGTGACCCAGACTATGTCTGGAGCACAGCTATGGAGAGGTTCTTGGACTAGGGAGCTCTTCTAGAGAGATATTGGATTCTTAATCTGATATCTACAACTTGGTTGTTTCCATAGATGTGCAATGAGGTGTACCCAGATTGAGCCAGATTTCTTTATGCCATCACCTCAGGTTTGTCCATCGATCTCCCCTCTACATTATTTCTGATATGAGGCAGGAGTGGAATGGACTAGTAGGGGGTCATACAATTCCCCAGGTTAGTCACCGTCTTGTGTCGGAGCAAGGGACTGGTGATGGAACCTTGCTATCCGAGGACTTCAAAAATAGTAGAGATTAGCTATGGGACAATCCTAAAGAATTGGACAGTGACAGGATCACATCTAGGGGAGCTCAACTAGTTGAACTTACAAAGATGGGAGATATTGATGAGTTTTTCAATAAGCGCTATAGCTAGATCCATTTGATGAGGATATCGATCCCCGCATTAATCGTTAGCCACTCTTTGAGGTCCAAAGGAGAATGGAGAGACAGAACGCAGAGTTGGTAGATATTAGGTAGTTATTGGGGAGGCAAAGGTTGTGGCAGAGCCAGAGACAAAGGAGGTCGTGGTGGAGCTAGAGGAGTTGGAGCTGGAGGTGGTGATGATGGAGTTGAGCCTGAGGGATAGGGCTTAGTCTCCTTCGTTTCTTCTAGGAGTCTCATATTTATGCTATTCTCTTTTATGCATGTTTTCTTTTTATGTCTTAGTTATGTTTTAGTCTATATTAGGAGTGGTTGATCAAAGCATTAGGATAGTAATGTATAGGTTTGATCAAACCATCTTTTGTTATCCTGTAGCCACATTTTGTGATACATATATAGATGGTTACTATTTAGTTTAAGAACTAGTTTTATTTCATGAGTTGATCATTTAATATCTTAATAATAATTTTATGTTCAAATGACAATCACAATTAGAGGATAATGAGTAAAACTTGAGATTTGCAAATGTTTAAGCATTAGATGAAATCCATTTCAATATACTATATCTCATGTTACGTTGCTTTGAAAACTCAATCATTCTGCACATTTCTACTATACTAGATTGATAGTTCATTAGGTGCCTTGCTCCGAAGACTAGAGACAAATAGTGAAAATGTAAAGGCCTTACAAAGTTTCTACTATACTAGATTGATAGTTCTTTATGTTATTTCCTTGAATGGTCTTTTTTATTTTTGAATTGATCAAATAGTAATGTGTTAAATGACTTCTTCATCTTGAATTACATGCATGGGAAAATGTGTTGCTAAGAAGCTCTTGGGAAATGATCTTAGGCCATTTTTGTTATCATTTGATCCATAACCCTATTCTTTGCATATCATTATCGTAAGCTGTGATTGGCCCAAATAATATATTCATTTCTTAAGCCACATCATGTAACCAAGCTTAGCATAGGTCGTATATCACTCATCCTTAATTATCCCAAGTTGGAGCATTTATTGTCTAAATATTGTGGGAAAGATGCTGGTTAAGAAAAATGAAATGAAAATGATGAAACTGTACATATTGGTGATGTGTACATATAGAAATTATTTAAAAAAAAAAAGAGATTTGAACAAATTTATGCATTGTTTCTAGGAAGTGAAGGGGCGAATAGTTATGAGTTACATAGAAAAAGTTGTGTACTGTAATGTTTTATCTTGGGATAGCTTTTTGAATCCTTGTATATATCCTTCATTTCATTAAACCAAATCCCAAAGCTACATTACAACCTAGTAAAGTTTTATTTGATCCCAGGAGTATATTAGTGATGCTTGACTTGTGTGAGTAAGGATAAACATAGGAGTTGAAACATATTTTTGTTGATTTCCTTTCATGGGACCATGCCAAAGTCCTTTCTTTCAACTATCATTTATTGTACCCAACATGTGGGCATAATTTTATTTTGAATTAAATATCCTCTATTCACAGGTGAACTATGAGTGATGAACTACTATAATCTGAGAGACTTTTTTAGAGGATGTGTCTTTTGAGGATTGGCATTGAATTGAATAGATTGATAGTTGTAGGGGAGAGCACTTTGTGAATTGTTGATTTGGTAAAGTTATTTCACATTAGTTATGAGTTTTCATTGTAACTTAATAGGTGTATATTTCCATATGGCGATGTGATTCCATAGCTTGATTTGCAAATGCTCATTGATTGCATATAACTCTAAGTTTTTAGATTGTGATGCTCATTTGTACTAAGAAATTATTATTTTGATATTTGTGGGTGACATCATTGTAAACCATCACGATACTACACTCATCTACTAGGGATCATCTAGGGTTTAAAGACTTGTTGCATGAGCTAAGTGCAATTGTGAGTCCTACGAAAATGGATGTACATATAGTTTAGTTCATTTTCTTTATTTTGCTTCTTCCTTGGGACTAGAAAGAGCAAGGTTGGGGGGTGTGATTAAGCTTAAATATTGCATACTTGTCCTATCATTTGTGGGTTAATTGTTACGAGTATGGACTTAACTATATGAGATTAATGCTATATTTGATTCTATCATGATTTAATTGGTGTTTACCTATTTTGCAGGTAAAATGATAAAATAAGAAGGCAAAAAGGCAAAAATGGAAGTGAATGACACCAAGGAAGGGAGATGATTGAAGAAAAGAGTTCCAAAGATCACATCCAGACGTCATATGACCAAGTCTGGATATGGTATTGTGCATCAAAGGAAAAATTACAAAGGATTCTCAGCTTCTAACGTCCGGATGACACTTTGATCACGTCCGAACGTGTGTGAATCTAAGATTCACGTTCGGACGTCATTTTACCCACGTCCGAATGTGTGTCCTCATTCCCAGCCAATCTGAGAACTCGATGAAAGACAACTTGGGTTATCTTCCTTGAATTGGAAAAGTACTCTCTGTACTTTTTTATCCCGAAGTTTTCCAGATCTAGAAGTTTTCTATTATTTTCTTCTTTAATCTTTGTTTAATTTTGTGTTTAAGATCCAATTAGTGGCTGGCTAAACTCTTTCACTAAGGCTATGAGAAAATTCAATACACATTTGGGTATGTAATTAATTCTATGAGTTTTAATTGATGTTTTCTTTCATTATTCAATTCACCTTATTTAGCAAAGCTTTCTCTCTATATAATCTCTTGAATTACTATACTAATTGTGATGGAAACTTGAGATTTCCTGTGAGTAGAATTGCTAGAGGTACATGCTTAGGTTGAATTCATCTAATTAGTTGATTTATATGAATTGAGATATTTGATTGATTAATTGCTTGATTTATCATTGACGCGGGCATGTTAAATGCTTATAATTAACAACTAGATGTTTGGATTCATTTAAATTAGCTTATTGATTATATCTTAGGGAATTTCTTAATTTATCATTGATAAATCCTCTAATTGAGTTCACTCCCTATTTGTTTCTCAATTGGGATTGGAAATTAGGATTAATTTATTACCCAATTGTTATTGAAGAAGTATCCAATACCTTTGTATTTTTCCTAATCATTTTCTCAAACTATTTAAGTGTATTGGTTTTAAGATTCAATTACCAAATCAATCTCTCTCAAACACACAACATATTTTTTTATTAAATTTTTTTTCACTCTAAAATCCCCATCTCCTTGTGGTTCAACCTTTGACTCTACCAAGAAATTACTGCTTACTTGACACCTACACTTGGGTTTACAACTTCCAAAGCAAAGTAGTATTACAGAACGAAAGATTCAAGATCACAAGAGGAGGATGAAATCAAGATTAAAAGATCACGAAGGACATTTCAAAGCCAGTCCCTTAAAACAGAGCTTTGGAAGGTTTAAATTGCCGAGAAATGGTGGTTATATAAACCGCCTCATTTAAACTGACGAGACATGCCCACGTCAATCGTTTCCTTTTTCCAAAGAAGAAACGAATAAAAGACAATGGGAAGCATGGCACACAACTCTGCCATTTTTGACAAACCAGAGTAAGGGCAATCTATTTGGAAAAAAATTAGTAACTCTAGTAGGAAAGCTCTGCTGAAAGCAGTGCCTTAAAATAGTTACCATTGGAAAGCCTGCCAAGCTCCAACTTGGATGTGGAAAGCTTTGAGCAATGTGAATCCAAGTAATAAGCTTTGCTCCATGTGATTGACTCATGAAGGAAGGCTAAAAGATAAGGTTATCAACAATTCAAAAAGCCAACTGAATCTACAATCTCCATTTGAAAGGAAAAAGGTTAAGACCCCTTATCTCAAAGGTGTCTCAACCTCCTTAATAGTAGATGAAGGAGTCAAAGACTCCTCATGTGAAGGGACTCCTCCTTAGAAAGGAGTCTGATTTCCCAATAGCAAAAAGGGAAGTCTAGAGTCCATTCCCCTAAGGAAACTAATTTCTAGACTATAAAATGAAAACCAGGGGTAACATGAAAGGTACGCAACTCTATTGTCACACCCTACCCCGAATAATAGCACATATTATTTGTTCCAGGAGAATGAACCCCACACATTAAATATAAACATGTTTACTAGTGCAAAATATCTAATAGAATGGATTACATTCACTGACCAGGGGCATCAACATTTTGATATAAACCATACACATCATCTGTAAACTTAACTCATAACATACATTCAAGTATACAACTTTGACCCATAACAACTTAACATATATACATGACTTTAACATTTGGAAAAGGAAACAACAAGACTTCCACATCTTCTATTTTTCCTCGACCTTCTAAACTCAATAGTGGACTTCCTGTAAAACCCTCTACTAAAATTAAATAAGAATACTAATATCTTAAGAGTTTTCCAAATATGANCCCACCAAGTCAGCTCACTTTTTGGGGATGAAGACCACAAACTCGTTAGAGATCTTGAGCAGACTATACATTCGAGAGATAGTTCGATTGCATGGAGTTCCACTTTCTATCGTGTCGGATCGCGATTCTCGTTTTATGGCTCGTTTTTGGCAAAGTCTACAACAAGCTATGGGGACAGAATTACATTTCAGCACAACCTTTCACCCTCAAACAGATGGCCAATCCGAGAGAGTGATACAGGTTTTGGAAGACATGTTACGGGCTTGNACAAGCTATGGGGATAGAATTACATTTCAGCACAACCTTTCACCCTCAAACAGATGGCCAATCCGAGAGAGTGATACAGGTTTTGGAAGACATGTTACGGGCTTGCGCATTGGACTTCAAAGGGAGTTGGATCGATCACTTACCGTTGGTGGAATTTGCGTACAATAACAGTTACCAAGCGAGTATCGGAATGGCGCCGTATGAAGCTTTGTATGGAAGACCATGTAGATCCCCGACATGTTGGTTGGAAGCCGGAGAGAGTAGTATGTTTGGGCCCGAGATTGTACGGGAGACAACGGAGAAGATTCAGCTCATTCGGGAGAGATTACGCACAGCACAGAGTCGACAAAAGAGCTATGCGGATNATCCAAATATTTTGAAACCCTAGGAGGAGAAGAGTAAGAGGAAAAGAAAAGAGAGCAAGAAGGTCTTGAAGCTTGGGTCTTAGCTTGGAATCTTGATTTAAGGTAGGGGATTTTCTCTCAATCTCTCACATTGAGGCTAGATATATAT